>CAUYRH010155648.1:0-26077 GCA_963574655.1 Perodicticus potto | reverse complement strand
CTGTGTACAATAATTCAGTCATGGGGTACAGTGTACGGGCTTCAGATACAATCAGAGATATTTTCATCAACCTGATTGCGATAACATTCAAGAGACTTTCTCATTACTTTGTGAGAACAATTTTGATCCGTATTTAGAAATTTTCTGTTTTCATTCCCTCAGCTCTTCTCTGGCCTCCTTTATTCTCCCAGAGAGAAACCGTAAAGCACACTCATTCTTTTTTTTTTTTTTTTGAGACAGGGTCTCACTATGTTGCCTCAGTGGAGTGCTGTGTTATCATAGCTCACAGCAACCTCAAACTCTTGGGTGTAAACTATTCTCTTGCCTCAGCCTCCCAAGTAGCTGGGATTACAGGTGCCCACCACAACACCTGGCTATTTTGTTGTTGTAGTTGTCATTGTTGTTTAGCAGGTTCCAGCTGGAAGTGAACCTGCCAGCCTCAGTGCATGTGGCTGACGCCTTAACCTCTGAGCTACGGGCGCTGAGGCAGGAAAGCACACTCATTAACCACACTGTCCTCAGCCTACTTCAAGGTAAAGTTTGCAGGATTCTATGTAAATGTACGTGTGTGTTTATAGCCAGCTATACGGGCACAATGAAGCAAGTCTCTCAACTTCTAATCTTATGGTAAAAATTTACTTCCTGAAAGTCTATTTAAGGCCTGTGATGAAAGAATCCCTCTTTATACTGGTGTCCAACTTATTATGCTGTCATAATACTCGCCATATGAATATGCAGCAGAGAAAACTAAGCATGAATAAGAAAATGAATACATGCATATTTGTTGTATTCTTCTAGAAAGATGGAATTGATATACTTTTCCTTATTCCTCCACTTGGTACAACTAAAATCTTAGGTTTTAGATATAATAAAAACACCTTCTGAAAGGTACAGACAAGGAGGGAGGTGATCTAGGGATCTTAGGATCTAAGGAAAAATAATGTTGTAAGTTTAGTTCCTTTGCTTTCTTTTTGCGTCATATATCCCAGAAATACCAAAGGGAACAAAAGGAAAAATAAAAGTCTCAACAAAATCCTGCTCTCTCTAGTCTTAGAGACAGGAAAGGGGCAGCTTACCAAAAAAAAAAAAAAAAAATCTGTTAAACAGTAACCTCTTTACAACAGCCAAACACCAGAGAAGAATCTGTGGTCCCATGCGCACACACGAGCAAACTCTGAAGGGAGAACCCAGAGTTCTTTTCTTGCCAGGCAGTAGTAAGGGGCCCCTTTTACATCCTGCTGGGATGGTATTAGAAGAGGCTCGTCAAAGAGTTCAGACTTTCATCTCTCTGCCAAGCAATAAGAAGGAACCTCAGTCCACATTCTCAGGAGTTAGCAGACACTAAGACTTCAGTCCTATCTGGACGTAACAAAGCATAACCTTCTCCTGCCATGGTGGTGTCAGAAAAGTCAGCTTAAATTAAGGTGTAAGTACTGTCCAGAATCTCATAAACACCCAAAATATTCAGGTTTCAATGAAAAATTACTTATCATAATAAGAAACAAGAAAATCTCAACATGAATAAGAAAGACAATGGATGCCAACAATTAGATGACAATAAATAATGACAAAGATTTTTAAATTGCCCATTACAAAAATATTTCAACGAGCAATTAAGATTGCTAGAAATAAATGAATAAAAAGTCTCAGTAAAAAAATAAAGAAGAGAAAAAAATAAGAAATGAAAGCCTCAGCAAAGAAATAGAAGATATAAAGTAGAATCATAACAATTTTGTAGGTGAATAGTCGATGCTATGAGGTGCTTCCCAGATTCTCACAAATCCCCCAACCCTGTAGAGACTGAAGCCCTCCTTCCCTCAGCTACTGGGACTATTGGTAGTTGCTGCTCTCTGCTGAGGTCGTCTCTGGAGATTGCCCTTGGCTAAAGAGAGTTGTCTAATTCAAGGTTCATGTCTGTGGGGCGGCAGATATCCAAAGACTGGCCATTGCCTCAATTCAGACATCTTTGAGGGGCTTCCCCAACTTCAGAGGTTCCTCAAGGGATGAACTGAAACATTTGTTGGGACTTCGATAGAGTTCGACTTCTTGCTCTGTCTACCCTGCTTCATTCTTCCACCCTCACTGGTCCTCATCTAGACAGCACTGCCCAATAAATACTCTTCCTGCCTGTACATTTCTATCAGAGTCTGCTTCCCAGGAAACCTACACTGCACTGTTACCACTGGGTGTTATTTAATGTATATAATATTTTGCATGGAGAATCTATGTCATTATCCTTGTACTTGGACATAAAAATTAACTCAGGTAATAAAATTTGTCCTTTGTTTCAATTACAAAAAATTTAGTGGGTGGAAAATATAATAAACACAATTCACAAGAATGGACCCTGTTCTTTCAGGAAGCCAGAAAGAACATAATAAGCAAAAATATGGGCAAATATAATAGTTATCCCTTCTTGTCATGAACATTCTAAATTATGTTTGCTGGTCAAAACAAAAATTATAAAAGTGTTCTAAATATGTGTGAAGAAAATGTAAATGGCATATATTACAATCAGGGAAGTGTAAGGGGACATGTAGGGCAGGTGAGATTTCTAGACTTCATCTGAACAGGTAAAAGAACACCACCAATAGACTCTGATAAGTTATTTACATATGATGTAATACCCAGAGAAACAACTGAAATATACACATAAGAACTTGTTGTTTACTTGATGAGCAAATCAAAATAGAATTCTAAAAATCGTTCAATAAACACACAAGAGGCAGAGAAAATACAAACAGAGCAAACACAAAACGTAGAGGCAGACTCAAGCCCCTACATATCAATAGTTACGTTAAATATAAGTGGTCTAATACAAGAAGCCAGACTGGCAGGTGAATTAAAAAATACGACCCAACTATCCAAATGCTTAGAAGCTAAATAACACAACTCTAAACAATCCATGAGTCAATGATGAAGTTTCAATAAAAATGGAAATAGCTGAACTGAAAAAAAAAAAAAAGAAACCTATCAAAATTTATGAGACACTAATAAAGTAGTGCTGACAGGGAAATTTACAGCACTAAATACATGAATTATAAAGGAGGAAAAGTCTCTAATAGCCTATACTCCCACAACAAGAATTTATAAAAAGAAGAGTAAAATGAACCCAAAGCAAGCATAAGAAAGGAAATAATGAGCAAAAATCAGTGAAACTTTTTTAAAAATGAGAAAATCAGAGAACAAAGACTTAGTTCTCTGAAAATGAGAGAAAACACAAAATACCAATGAGTACACACTGTAGATCATGACAGTAGAAAAACAACAGGGAATATTACAAACACATGCACGAATTTTACAACTTAGATGTAATGGACCAATTCCTCAAAAAATGCTAATTATTAGGACTCAGTCATTATGAAATACAGGTTGTCCCCAAGTTATGAACATTCAACTGACGCATGCCTCACACTTACAAACAGAAGCTGTTACGGATAATAGGTAAATGTACCTGTTCCAACTTAAAAACAAATCAAACCTAAGAACAAACCTATAGAACCTATCTTGTAGGGCGGTGCCTGTGGCTCAGAGGAGTAAGGTGCTGGCCCCATATGCCGGAGGTGGTGGGTTAAAACCCACCCCCGCCAAAAACTGAAAAAAAAAAAAAAAAAAAAAAAGAACCTATCTTGTTTGTGACTTGGGGACTTCCTGGTTATTTGAATAGCCCTATAACTGTTAAAATCATTATCAATTTAAAAATTCTCTGGAAAAAGGAAATATTGAAGCTTTGATGGCTCACTGAAAACCTCCACTACATATTTAAAACAGAAATAATATCAATTACCCAATCTCTTCAAGAATTTATAAGTGATACTTTCAGTTTTATGAAGGTGGTGGTACTGTGATACCAAACCTGACAAAGACAATATGAAAAAATAAAACTAAAAATCAATATCCCCTAAGATTACAGAGGCAAAATCCTTAAAAATATATTAGCAATAAAATTTATCAATATATATAAAAAATATATATACCATAACCATGTGGGATTCATTCCAGGAATACAAGCCTGATTCAATGTACAGAAACCAGTCAATGTAACCCATCATACTCACAGGCTAAAGAAGAAAAATCAGACAACATTCAGAATGGGAAAAGATACTAGAATATTATGAATCAGACAGAAGCTTGATAAATGGGACCTATAGAGAACTCAAATTTATCAACGAAAAAAAGAGCAAACAATTCTGCAGATCACTGGGCAAGAGACATTAATAGAACGTTCTCTAAAGAAGACAGACGAATGGCCAAAAAACGTATGAGAAAATGCTCATCGTCTCTAATTACCAAAGAAATACAAATCAAAACCACCCTGAGATATCCCCTAACTCCAATGAGACTAGCCCACATTACAAAGTCTCAAAAGCTGAAGATGCTGGCATGGGATGTGGAGAGAAGGGAAAACTTTTACCTTCTTGTTGGACTGCAAACTAATACAACCTTTTTGGAAGGCAGTATGGAGAATCCTCAAAGAACTCAAATTAGACTTCCCATTTGACCTTGTAATCCCATTATTAGGTATCTAACCAGCGGAAAAAAAATCATTTCATCATAAGGATTGCACTAGATTGTTCTTTGCAGCTCTCAACCTAAATGCCCACCAACCCAGGACTGGATTAACAAACTGTGGTATATGTGTACCATGCAATATACTAATCAGCCATTAAAAAAGATGGAGACTTTACGTCTTTTGTATGAATCTGGATGGAGGTGGACCATATTCTTACTAAAGCATCATAACAATGGAGAAGCAAGAATCTAATGTATTCAACTTGAATATGAAGGCGGTAGATAATTTAATAAAAGGTGGGGGTAGGAGAACGAGGGAGCAGGGAGAGGGGAAGAGGGAAGGAGGTGGAGGGGTCACAGTGTAGGGTACACCTCTTGGGGGCAGGACACAATTGTAAGAGGGACTTTACCTAACAAATGCAATCAGTATAACCTAATTCTTTGTATCCTCACTGAATCCCAAACAATAAAAAAAGAAGAAGAAAGCATATATTCATGTCAATTGGTGCAGAAAAAGCCATTGGTAAGAACCAATACCTATTCAGAATTTAGAAAAAGGCTCAGAAAATAGAAATGGGGGGAATTTACTCACCTGATGAAGACCATCACCAAAACTTACAGCTGACACTGTACTTACTGGTGAAAAACTGAATGGCTTTCCCATTATATTGGGAATAATGCAGGGAAGTCCACTTTAATCACTCTTATTCTACATGGTACTAGAAGTTCTAGCCAGTACAGTGAGGCAAGAAAAGGCACTTATAAAATAGCACATATTTTCAGATGACTTGGTTGTTTACAAAGAAAATCCCAACGAATCTACAGGAATGAAAACAAAAACCTCCCAGAACTGTTATGTAGGTTCAGTTAGTTTACAGGGTACAAAATAACAATGAAAAAATGAAATGTAATTGTGGTTACTAATAATGAACTGATGGACAACAAAGTAAAAAATACATTTATAATCACTGAAGGTCAAAAAGCAAGTACTTAGGTGTGAATCTAAGAAAAACATGTAGAAATATCTTGCCAAAGAATTAAAAAATGTAGTGAAAGCAATCAAAAAAGATCTAATTACATGAAAAGGCATATCATACTTATTTATTGTAGTGCTCCAGAAAGTAAAGATGTCAATCCTTTCCATATTAATATAAAAATTTAACACAATTATCAAAATTCCAGCAAGATTTTCGGTAGATTTTTAAGGAAAATCATCAATTACACACAATCTCCTCCAAAAAATAGAAGAGGAGGGGGCACTTCCCAATTCATCTTATGAAGTGAGTATAACATATCAAAACCAGATCGAGACAGTATAAAAAGAAGTAAAAAAGAAAAAGAAAGAAAATGATAGAACAATATTCTTTAAAAAAACGAATTAATGCAAAATTTATTTTTTTATGGTTCTAGGTTAATTTGAGGGTATAAAGAATTAGGTTACAATGTTTGCATTTGCTAGATAAAGTTCCCCTTATAATTCTGTCCTGCCCCCAAAAAGTGTGCCGTACACCCTAACATTGTGCCCATTAAGTGGGAGCATGCCACCCCACCCTCTCTCCCTGCTCCCTTGTTCCTCTGCCCCCCACTTTGAATTGAATTGACTTTTTCTCTTGTGTGGGTATTAGATCATCTACTGGCTTTATATTGGATTCTTCCTTCTGCATTCTTGTGATACTTTACTAAGAAGAATGTGTTTTAACCCCATCCAGGTTAATATAAAAGATGTAAAGTCTCCATCTCTTTTTATGGATGAATAGTATTCCATGGTATAATTATTTATATTTCTAAACATAGATTATTCTAAAACTTATATGAAAGGCAATAAATTACATTAGCTAAAATAGTTTTGGGTAAAAAAAAAAGTAGGATTCCATCCAATTTCCAGACTTATTATGTGGCTTTAGTGATGGAGACTGTGCGGGATTGGTGGATATATGACACATAAATAAATGGAACAGAAAGAAAATCCAGAAGTGAACCTACTTAAATATGCCCTAATAATTTTTTTTAATTATTGAGTTAAAATTCATATAGCACAGAACTATTCTATCCATTTTAAAGTATATAATTCAGCGACTTTTAGTACATTTACAGTGTTGTACAACTATCATCATTCCCGAATTCTGGAACATTTTAATCACTCCTAAAAGGTACCTTGTACCCATTCAGCTTTCACACCCTGTTCACCCTCACCCCATACCCTCACAACCACCTGTTTCTATGGATTGGGCTACTCTGGCAATTTTATATAAATAGAATCATATTATTATGTAGCATTTTGTGTCTGGTTTCAACTTAGCATCACATTTTCAAGGTTCATCCATATTGTGGCATGTATTACTACCTCATTGCTTTTTATGGTGCAATAATATTCCATTATGTGGATTAGGACATTTGCGTTGTGTTCACTTTCTGTCTACTATGAATCATGCCACTATGAACACTTATGCGTAAGTTTTTGTTTATACACCTATTTGCAATTTTCCTGAATACTTTGGAGTGAAATTGCCTCTTCCCTTTCTTGATAGTGCCCTTTGATGCACAAAATTTTCACTTTAGATGAAGCCCACTTCAACAATGTTTGTAGTTTTTAGTGTTCACAGCTTCTGCTTTGTTGTTAATTTTATTAAGTATTTTGTTCCTCAGAGGCTACTGAAAATTGAATTGTTTTCTTAATTTCATTTTTAGATTATTCATTGCTAGCATATAAACATATAATCAATTCTTGCATAGTTTTTATCTTGTATCTTGCAATTTTCCTGAATTCAATTATTAGCAATAATAGCTGTTTTGCTGATTTTTAAGGATTTTTTTTATACATGAGACTGTGTCATCTATAAATAGAGATAGTTTTAATCCTTACTTTCCAATTTGGATACATTTTTTTCTTGCCTAATTGCCCTGTACAATGCTGACTACAGTCAGAACGGTTATCGTTGTCTTGTTCTTGATCTTAGTGGGGAAGCGTTATTCCTTCACTATTAACTATGCTGTTGGGTACTCTTTATCAGATTGAGGACATTCCCTTCTAGTTTTAGTTCGTCTAGTGTTTTGTTATAACAAAAGAGCACTATGTTTTGTACAATGACTTTTTTTGCATTAAATGAGATGATTATTTTTTTCCTATTCTTTTCCCCAACTATTAATATAATGTATTACGCTGATTGATTTTTACATTTTCAACGGCCCTTGCATTCCTGGGATAAATCTCACTTGGGAACAGTGTATAATCCCTTTAACGGGCTGCTGAATTTGATTCGCTAGTACTTTTTTAATTTTTTTTCCAGTTCAGAAAATACTTCTCAGTCACAGTTTTCAGACTGGGGCGGTATTCATGCTAGGGATCATTCTGCATCTGTATTCATAAGGGATATTGATATGAAGTTTTCTCTTTTCATGAAGACTGTCTGGCTTTGATGTCAGCGTAATACTGACCCCCATAGAATGAGTTAGGAAATGTTCCTTTCTCCAGTATATTCTGGAAGATGTGAGGATGACTGGTATTAATTCTTCACATCTTATAAAGTTCATAAGTGAAGTCAGCTGGTCCTGTCCTTTTCTTTTTCTTTGTAGGAAATTCTTTGTTTTGTTTCTGATTGCTGATAAATTCTTTTTACTTGTTACATGTCTATTTAGATTTTCTATTTCTTCTTCAGTCACTTTTGATAGTTTGCATGTTTCTGCAGATTTTTTCCATTTCATCTAGGTTATCTAATTTCTTGGAATACAATGGTTCATTGAATTCTCTTATAGTCCTTTTAATTATGTAAAGCCAGTAATAATGTTTTCATTTACACTCGTGATTATTTTAATTTGAGACTTTTACTTTGGGGTCATTCTAACTAAATGTTTGCCAACTTTGTTTTCAATGAACTGAGTTTTGGCTTCATTTATTCTCTATTTTTCCATTCTCTCTATCTCCACTCTAATCCTTTCTCTGACCCAAAGGTCCTTCGGTGAGTGAGTTATTAGACTACAATATACCCATGTACCTTGGAACTACTCAGCAATATAACGGAACAAACTACTGACGGTCACAACAACCTGAATGAATCCCCACTGGATTATGTGGAAGGAAAACAGTCAATCCCAAAAGGTGAAATACTATATGGTTCCATTTGTATGACAATCCTGAAGCAACAAAATTATGGAGAGGGTGAAACGATTTAGAGGTTGACGGAGTTTAGAAGGGGATAGAGACGGGAGGGAGTGTGTGTGCCTATAAAGGGCAGCAGGAGAGACCCTCCGTGGTGATGGACGTGTCCTGCATCTTGAGGGTATCAAGGTCAATATCCAGGTTGTGACCGTTTTGCAAAATGTTGCCATTATGGGAAACTAGTAAAGGGTATAAGGCCTCTCTCTGAATTATTTCTTTCAACTACATGTGAACCTACAATTAGCTAAAAGAAGGTTTAATTTAGAAAACTCTGCATAGCTAATAGCAGGCCCGAATTTAGTGACTGCAGCCCATTCACATGTGATTCGTATCTCTGATTCTAGCCTTGCTCACACCTCAAATTAGGATTGCTTCTCCCTTTCAGCTGAAAAATCCAAGACGATGCAACATTTTAAATGTAGGATACGAAGTCCAACTATTTATTCACTGGAAAGTCAAAAAAAATTAGGGAGTGAGAAGTGTTTCTTCTTTTCTAACAAACGAAAGTAATAAAAATAGTAATTAAAAAAAAATCCAAGCTGCATGCGGTTGGGCAAACAGTCAGCCAAATGGCAAACTGAATAAATGGAGAGGACAGAATCACCTCATTTTTCTGATCTCCAGTTTTCTGAATAAATAAAATGGCAAATAAATGATAGCACAGGGCTTTGGGGAAGAAGTGAAAACAGAGCCCTCTTCACCCTGCCCACTGCAGGACCACAGAGCAACCCCAAGGCAAGGACGAGGGACGGAGAGGACAGAAGTCGTCTTGATGTCACTCCATCAGTACATCCAGGCACAGATTTTCTTTTAAGGGGAAAAAGGGGATATAATTTTCTATTCTGATAATGTTTTACATTTGTTTTCAAATTTTATTTTTCAAATACTATATTAGGTTGTATGAAATCTTGGCTCCAGGAGCACAGAAACAAAAGCCAACAAAAATCAGTTCATTTCTCTCTCCCAACCATCCTCTACCCTCACCAGCTTTTCCCAAAACCAGGTTCTTTGAAAATGATGATAGAAATCCTCAGAAGGCTTCCCCAGGGGCTTTTGTTTATTAGTGATAACTAGAGAGTGCGTGTTCTACTCTTCTGGACTGCTCTTAAAATAAAGCTTTCTAAAAGCTTCACTTTCTACCCAATTTTCTTTCATATTCACTAACAATTTTCTTTCCTTTCTTTTCTCCAAACTCTAGCATACACCTCTCTCACCGAGTCTTTCCTGCCTACAGGAAAATAAGCTCGCCCTGGGTGACCTCTAAAACAAACAACAATCCTTTTAAAAAGCAACCTACTAACAATATCGCAAAATGCCAAAGAAATGGAAGACCCAAGATTGTCCTTATTTACAGGGTTTCTGCTTCTCACGTATACGATCATTTTTACGTTACTTGTCATTTTTCATTTAAAAAACCACAAAGAAGAGCCCCGTCCATGGAGAGAGGCAGACGCTGCCACCTGCACGCAGAGAAGCCTGGCAGGCTCTGTGGAGTGCAGATGATGACCGAATGTTTCCAAAGTGATGAGAGAGACAAAAGGAGAACGGCTCCCTGTGTTCACAGTATATATTAATTCTGCTAATGAGTCAAGGCTGCTGTGTACCAAGAAACAGCAACTATATGTAAAGTCTGGGCAAAGTCTTTGCTTTCAATAAAGTAGGATTAAAGTCAGTCTTGGAAATATGCTCAGAGTAACAAGATTAAACAAGCACCGCGTGATTTCCAAAATCCTATGGAATGAGTTTTAACATAGAGCCTCAAATGCAAAAGCCCCTTAGTGCCCAAAGTGGTCCTCTGTTAATAATGTGGAGAATGAGAACACACCACGGCGTGGCCTGTAACGTCCACTTTGAACATCAGCCAATCTCCGGGAAGACGTTTTAATTAGAAGTGCCCGGCATTCTTGGCCTTGGGGAGCGAACCCGCACTGTCCAGATGCCTTGAATCTGCCTGAGGAATCTTCTGCACCACATATGTTTGAGCTACATAATGAAACAGCTTAACACAATGCCAATTTAAAAGCTGCATATTTCCTGCCTTCCTTTGTTTAGAATAAATCAGTCCCATCTCCAACATGTTCCTAAAAGCTGCAAAAGCTGAGGACCTGCCTCCTCCCATGTGCTACAGTGATTCAGAAAGGGGGTCTATCCTCCTGCGGCGGGGAGACTCGCAGGCCCCGCACCCATCCATCAACCTGAATCAATCACAAAGCCTGCTTCTGGGTGACCTTGAGCAGCCGGCAGCCCCAGACAGCTGGGAAGCAGCTGTCTAACTCCTTCTGCAGTCACGGCCTGCTTCACTGCTCTGCACTTTTCAAATAGTTTGCTCAGCAAAATGTAACAGGACTCTGAGTAAAATTATGCACTCAGCACAATGTGTAATAACCTTAAACCAGGGCTATTTGAGAAATTCAACACACTGGAGTTCCTCAAAGGCGTCATCTTTCTGGAATAGATCTGCATAATAGCTCATCACACCTTGAGTGTCAAACTTTAGGTATGACAGTTTTCTCATCCATCAGTAAGACAGTGGGATGGGGCCACGTGCCTTGTCAGCACTCAGACTCGGACCTGGAATTCAGCTGAAGGAGTCCAAAGCAGGGAAGGGCAGTGGAAGGGCATGTCAGGGACAGAGCCGGCCCTGGAGGTGCGTCACAGTGCGGTGCGGCACCTTCTCTGGCCTTGCAGACTCCTCAGACCTGCAGATTTATGATGGTAAAGGTCTACCTTTCTGCAATCACTCTCTAAAAGTAAAAGGTCTGAGAAAAGAATTCCTTGACAGAAGCCATCACTTGCTTTTATTAGGAGTCATTTGATTTCAAATGACAGATAATATAACCAAGATGGCTCAAGTGAAATTTAAAATTCAGTGGCTCGGCTCGGCGCCTGTGGCTCAACGGGCTAAGGCGCCAGCCACGTACACCTGAGCTGGCGGGTTCGAATCCAGCCCGGGCCAGCCAAACAACAATGGTGGCTGCAGGTCCTCAGAGGGTCACTTGTTTTCCATGAGACTCACTGAGGCTTCATTCCTCTCCTCACACTTCCTTGCTTGGGGTCTCAAGCTGCTGAGAACCAGGCTGGGGACATGGAGAAGCATCAGGAACCCCCCTCAGGAACAGGAAAAGACAAACCTGTCCACACCTTGCCAAGTGGCCCCCACCCTGTTCTCCTGCAGCCTGTAGAGGGGAACTCTAACTCTTGAGTGCTCAGCCTTTTATGGTCCAGTCATCACAAGTATGAAAGCTCAGCCCAACGACCAGAGGATGGCCCTAGAAAGTTGTGTTGCTTCTCACCTGTCCAAGCACACTGAGCAAGTGGCCTCAGGGCTCTGGGCTGGGGCTGCCTCTCCTTCCAGACAGGCCCCCCCCAGCCACACAGGACTTATGATGGGGCCTCCCTTTCAAGGCTGTTGTGGCCAAACATGTTCACTGTATTTTCCAACGTGTGTGTGTGTGTGTGTGTGTGTGTGTGGTGCTGTATATGCAGCATTTGAGAGGTTTTAGGGCATAATGGAAAGTGTTCAGGGCTTAAAATAAGACCAGACCCAGGTCAATATCCTGACTCAGCAGCTCACTTGTTCTGTGACCTTGGGCAGCTTGTTTAACTTCCCTGTGTTTTCTTTTTACCAACTGTCAAATGAGAAAAATGAAACTCTGCTTCCACAGTGGGTGTAAGGACTGGAATGAATATATTAGAAAAGATGAGCAGGTGTTAAGAAAATACAAACAAGATGAGTATCGTTATTTTTTTTTTCTTTTTTGCCTGGGTTTTACTGGATAATTTTATTTTCTTTCTTTTTTTTTCCTTTTGCTTCTTAAACTTTATTTATTTTTTTATTAAATCATAGCTGTGTATATTAATGCAATCATGGGGTACGATGTGCTGGTTTTATATACAATTTGAAATATTTTCATCAAACTCGTTAACATAGCCTTCACAGCATTTTCTTAGTTAATTGTGGTAAGACAAGTTATTGTTACCGATGCTAATGCTGATTTGCTGCTGCTACCTTTATTATTATTAATAATTATAATTCCAGAGACTAACATACTCCTTCCTCAGTGTGGGGCTGAAAGCACTAATAGACTTGAGAGGCCTGGTAAAGGAGTTCTTTGACATTTATCTCAGCAGTAAGTAAAGCCAGGGCATCAAGCAAGTAAAAATGTGTTGCGCCCTATGCCAAGGTACATCCAGGCACCTGTAAACATACTCAGATAAACGAGGGAGTAACTTAACTGTCCATTGAAATATGTAAATCCCTTCCCTGCATAATTTTAAATGGAGGGCAAATTTTAATTGTGGGGCTGCATTTTAATATTCACCCATAAATCATAATAAGCTACCTGCTTTGTACTTAAGAGCAAAAAAATGCCTTTGACAAGCTAACTGCTTGGCACAAAGTTTTACAAACTGCTCTTATGATAGCTTAGCAACCAACAAAATCCATTTTGAAAAAGATAAAAAGTAGTATGTGAAAGTTGAGAACATCTTTCTTTGATTATCCTAACCAAGTCAGACATCCCTGCCTCTGTCCTGCTCACCGTCATTAACACATGAATGAAGAGTGAGGTGGGGACAGGGAGTCCCTTCTGCAGCCCAGGTGAGGCGGCTGGAGAGATGAGGAAGTGGAGACCGACCTCCTGGGCTGCAGTACTGACTTAAAGGTCATAAGGTGGATGTTAGAGGGGAAAAGTAAATTTCTTACTTTCAGTAAATCACACACACACTGTGTACAAGATCGGGCTGATAGAGACGTGGCTCAGGGTGGCGTATCCAGGTGGTCGTGGTGCCCAGGAGGGAGGGGAGGCTGAATGGCCCCTCTCCTGGACAGTGCAGAGGGGCTCCAGTGATTCCCAGGAGTCAGAACCACCCTCACATCTATGTCACCAACACAAGAAGGGGCTGGACAGTAACACGGTGAGAGTCACGAGTGCTCACCAACACTAGTTAAAGCATTTTGATCACCCGTACACGTATTGCGTTGTTGGATAAAGCACAAGACAGTAGCTCTCAGCCCATTGTCCTCTGAGGCAGCTGTGATGCCTGAAGCACAGAACTGGGGCCCTGTGGCTCACTGGGATAAACACGGCACCCGCAGAGAAAACTAGTATTTACGTGGGCTGGCCACGGACGACAAGGTGCCTGAGCTACACGTGTGTTATTTCACTAGTTGACAATGATTGGGTTCCGCATTTCAGAGAGGACGTCAGGGAGGTTGTAATGGTACCTAAAATATGTGTAGTCACAACCGATTAAAAGTTGAACCAGAAAAGATAGAAGTATAGAGAAGAAGAACAAGAGAGGCCAGAAATAAGGACAGAAATGCCGTGCACAGAAATGGTCTGCATGTGACCACAGCGAACCACGGCTCAGTTAGTGTCTGTGACTTCTGGAAGGCACAGAGAAATAATCTTTCCATCTTACAATTTACCAAATACCTTACCAAGCATACCTAGGAGCTGGGATTTTAATCATCATTTAAGTGACCACAAAGCTTGTGCTTTTTTATGTTCTGTCACCTCCTCAGGAAGAGCTGAGAATTCAAAAGAACTGATTATCTTCTTGCTGTGCAAGGCAGGTCCAAAGACACAGCAGGCAGACCAGTCACACAGAGTCATTCCTACTGTTTGAAGCCTAGAAGCAGCCAGGCGCGGTCGGTCAGGCCTGTAATCCTATCACTCTGGGAGGCCACGGTGGTAGACTGCTTGAGCTCAGGAGTTCCAGATCAGCTTGAGCAAGACTGAGACTCCATCTCTACTAAAAGTAAAGAAATTAGCTTCATCATGGCAGGCACCTGCAGTCCCAGCTATCTGGGAGGCTGAGGTAAGAGGATCCCTTGGGCCCAAGGGTTTGAGGTTGCTATGAGCTGTGATGACGCCACTTTACCCGGGGCGACAGAGTGAGACTCGGTCTCTATACAAACAAACCAACCCAGCACAGGACTGTTTCATAGATGATGCTTAATACACATTCACTGTAGAGGGTAATGCCCAGAACAATGGATATAGTGTTTTAAAATCAATCTGGAGGATATTCTAGAAATGTAATAACCATAAACACTGTATTTTCCTTTCAGCTAGCTCTTTTATGTGTCTATGATTTTTACATCTTATAGGAGACTTTTGACATATGAAAACAAAATCACTGTTAATGGGAGTTTTCATTCTTTCAGGATGCTGAAAATAGTCGACCCCTTTAGGACAAAGACATTTGCTATGCTAACCAAGCACACGTGTCATATACTTTCTGGTTTAAACATCTGTTTCATGGTAATGACAAAGTTTGGTTATTTAGTGAATGTTTATATACAGAGAGGAGGATGATAAATTGTAGTATCCGAATGTGTTTCTAAAGCTTTCTAAAATCCTCTGACACAGAGGATGTATAAACACAAAGCACTGTTATTATAGGCATTTGCTGTTGTGGCCTGGAATTTAAATGGACACCCCAGACAGAGTTCATCAAGAAAGACTTAAAAACCTTATTGATTAAAACTACATCAGTTTAGCAGTGAACTTTCTAGCCCCAGATAATTCAGACTCAGATTGAGATTATTTTTCCCTCTGACATACTATTGTTGGACTTAATTCATCCAAAGAGTATTTATAGAATACCTACTCTGTGCAGGGACCCATAAAGACACTGGTGACAAACCAAAGAGTTCAGAACTGAAGGTGCATGCGATCTGCACCAGTTCTGGGCTGCATTCACTGACGGCCACAGCAACACGCATGTTCTCTAACGGGGACTACTGGAATACCTCTCATCCTAGAAGCTGTTCTTGAACCTTACCACTTATCCATCAAGAGGTAGAGCACGATTCCCCTCCCTTTGAATTTTGCTTGCAGATGACGGAATGAGAAAGGCTTGATGCTGTGGAATTCTGAGGCCAGGTCAGGAAAAGTAATATTTTAAAAGTGAACTTTCACTCACTCCTTAGGACACTTGTGCTGGAATGTCCCAGCTTCCGTGTTCTGAGGAAGCCCCAACTGTCGCTAACACAGAGGCCACGTGGAGAGGTTCTGAGACAGCAGGACGAGGGGAGAGGTGTCCACCCGCAGTTTAGTTCTGCTGTCTCCATCTGACTGCAGCTGCACGAGAGACTCCAAATCATGACCATTCAGCCCAGCTCTTCCCAAATTCCTGACTCACAGAAACCATGAGATATAATCGTTTCTTCTTGTTTTAAGGCACTAATTTTGGTGGAGATTTGTTCTTGAGTAATAGATAAGCAGAACATAAATATAAATTGTTACAGAAATCCAGGGAAAGAGAGAATTTCTAACTGGGGTGATCAGGCAACTTCATGGCAGAGCTGTCACTGAAACTGGGCTTTGCCAGGTGGATGTGGATGGAAAACGGCAGGATGCAGAAGCAGCAGTCATTCTGCGTGAAGGCAGAGTCCAAGGACAGGTGTGGGAGGTACAGAATGTGCTATGGGAGATGGGCTGGAAAGTGAGAGGCGAGAAGAGTCTCCACACTGGCCAGCATGGCAGCCTCTCATCACAGGCAGCTATTTAAATTTAGATGAATCAAAAGTAAATAGAACTTAAAAATTCATCTCATCGGTCAGATGAGCCACATTTCAAGTGTCATCTGGGGCTGATGGCCGCCACATTGGCCACCATGCTGCTTTGTGGGACGGCGCAGACACAGAGCATTTCCTTCACGGGGAGTGCTGGTCCAGGGGTCCTTGTTCCTTGGGCACAAACGAGCCACTACAGGCTTCTGAAGAAAAGAAGCTGACAGCTGTGTCAGGACAGCTACGCTAGATGTATGTGTGGGCACAGAGTAGTGACCAGGTCATGAGGACGGCAACAGGGGAGGCAGGGAACACACTGGTCACCTCCCCAGGAAGCCCAGAACTGGGGAACAGGAAGGCTGCATGTTTCAGGATAGGCCATTTGTGGAGGAAGAGACCGGCCATAGTTACCTGGTAGCCAAACGGTTTCCTTATGGTGCAGGGCTCACTGGAGACCTGCACAAACCTAAATCAGCATTGAAAGAGCTGAAATAGGCCCCTATAGCTCAGCGGCTAGGGTGTCAGCCACATGCACTGAGGCTGGTGGGTTCGAATCCAGCCTGGGCCTGCCAAACAATGACAACTACAACTCAAAACTAGCTGGGCGTTGTGGCGGGCGCCTGTAGTCCCAGCTACTTGGGAGGCTGAGGCAAGAGAATCGCTTAAGCCCAAGAGTTGGAGGTTGCTGTGAGCTGTGACCCCATGGTACTCTACCCAGGATGACAGCTTGAGACTCAAAAAAAAAAAAAGAGCTGAAATAAAATCCAGGAACTAGCAGGAAAAAGGGAGAGGCGGCCCAGGGGACAGGAGCAGAAAGGACCCCCAACACTCCCCAGGTTGGGGGTGGCAGTTCACTGTCACTAAAGCTCTGGAGGAGAGAGTCTTTCTGCCGCCCTATTAAAGTGGTGGAACAATTAGTAAAAACTTAAAATCAATCGCACTAACTGCTCCTTTGTATTAGACTGAAAATAAGGAATTAGAACAGTGACATGTACACTTTTTTAAAAAAGCGCTAGAAATAATTAAAGTTGGAATTTGTTTTTTAAGTTTAAAATAGAATGAGCTTTCCAGAGCACCTGCAAAGATCCAGATGAGATTTCCTGCCATTTCCTTTCCTGTACCCACCACTCTGCTATCCTGAATTCCACACTGATCTTTTAAGCAGATGGACTATGGGATTCTATATTCTGATGCCTTCACAAAGGCAGTAACAGACTTTCAGCAGACTGGTTTTTGTATGGAGAACTCTTTCCTCCAAGGGAATTGTGAATTTTCACCCACTTGGCCCCTTTAGAGAGATGTAATAAAGGGTGAACATTTTTGTACAGACTCAGACACATTGAAGTCCCCTTCCAACCTCTGAAAAGCTCAGCTAAAGGCAGATCCCCCCGCACAAATGCCATAGTGCTAAATTATGATGAAAAGGATGGAACATGACAGAATAGGTTTGTTGTGAGACTTGATAAACAAACATAACTCCTGTCCTATTATAGAAGCCTGTATGTTTAAGTAACCTGCAGAAACTGACAATTCAGACCTAAACATATCACCCTAAAAAGGATGGTGAATTTTGGAAGTGAGAAGTCTAAGTAACAACACACATGACTCCTTCTGTGCAGGTG
This sequence comes from Perodicticus potto, assembly GCA_963574655.1. NCBI lineage: Eukaryota > Metazoa > Chordata > Mammalia > Primates > Lorisidae > Perodicticus > Perodicticus potto. The sequence goes on along the minus strand of CAUYRH010155648.1, from coordinate 8,265 downwards.
TCGGGACGCCCCTCCAGCGTGAGCCCTGTACACAGGTTTCTCCATTCCCAGGGCCACTGCAGACACTCACTCCACTGCGACACGTTTTGCTCATGTCAAATTTTCCCCTGTCAGAAAGCCTGATTCCCTCCCTGAGAACAGGAGACAAAGAGGAGCCTTCCATACTGCGGATAAAATCTAAATGTTTTCACTTTCCTTCCCTGCATGGGTAGAAGCACAGGAGAATGCAGCCCTCCGGTTCACAAGTACTTGCACTTTCCAGAAGTGTGACTTTCAAAGCACTGAACCTCTGCACCAAATTTCTTTCTCCTAAAAAAGCTTAATGGTAGTTTTAGCTGGTTTTACTCTCTCTGTAAACATGCATGTCTCTTCAAATGTAGAAGAGCAGGTTTGTTTATGTTCATATTTCAAGAACTTTTATTAAAAAAATCTGTCTCTGTTAATCGCAGGATCAAAGGGCAGGTCTACTTTTAGATCCCTAAGTATTCTTCATACTTCTTTCCAAAAGGGACATATTAGCTTGCACTCCCACCAGCAGTGCAGAAATGTTCCCTTTTTTCCACATCCATGCCAGTATCTGTAGTTTTGGGATTTTGTTATGTGAGCCATTCTTACTGGAGTTAGATGATATCTCAAAGTGGTTTTTTATTGTTCATTGCAGCTCAATTCATAATAGCCAAGTCATGGAAGAAGCCCAAGTGCCTCTCGACTCATGAATGGATTAATAAATTGTGGTATATGTATACCAAGGAGTATTATACACCCTTAAAAAAGATGGAGACTTCACCTCTTTTACGTTTACATGGATGGAGCTAGAACACATCCTACTTAGTAAAGAATCTCAAGAATGGAAGAAAAAATATCCCATGTACTCAGTACTATTATGAAACCAATTTACAATCACTCAGACTTTCTTATGAAGAATAGATCACAACTATGGTCCAAGATGAAGGAGGGAGGAGGGGGGATGGAAGAGAGGGGGGAGGTCAGATCAAGGGAGGGTGAATAGTGGGATCACACCTATGGTGCATATCACAAGGGCACATGTAGGATCTATTAAGTACAGAGTACAAATGTCCTTTTTTTTTTTTATTAAATCATAGCTGTGTACATGAGTGCAATCAAGTGGTACAATGTGCTGATTTCATATACAATCTGAAATGTTTTCATCAAACTGATTAACATAGCCTTCATGGCATTTGCTTAGTTATTGTGTTAAGACACTTGTATTCTGCATTTAGTAAGCTTTGCCTGTACCCTTCTAAGATGCACCATAGGTGTGGCCCCACCAATTACCCTCCCTCCACTCCAACCTCCCCCCTCTCCTCCCTCCCCATATTCTTGTGCTATAGTTAGGTTATAGCCTTCATATGAAACCTTTAGGCCATAGTAGGGCTGAGTACATTGGATACTTTTTCTTCCATTCTTGAGATACTTTGCTAAGAAGAATATGTTCCAGCTCCAGAGTACAAATGTCTTAACACAATAATTAAGTAAATGAGATGAGTTATATATTAACCAGCGTGATGTAAGCGTTCCTAATTCTATATGAAATCAGCACATTGTACCCCATAAATGCATTAATGTATACATGATCTATGTGTTTATGATTTAATAAAAAAAGAAAAAAGATGATGAATCTTCCAGAAACACGAGGGACCTCCTCCCACTCCTCATGGTTCCCCACACTGGCTCTCTCTGTGTGGCTAGTTTTCCTGAGGGCACCTCTGAATGAGATGCAGCCAGTCATGATAAACACCTGTTAGCACCGGTCAAGGACTTCTCTGCAGAGCAGTAGGGGAATAATCATTTTACCTCACATCATATGGACCTGTTCTAGGGCCTTATTTATATTAAGTTGTTTTCTCTTCATAACAAGCCTATGAGATAGGTCCTATCATTTCACCCCTATTTTATAATTGAGGAAAGAGAGCTTGACCTCATCAGTGTTAAGCGGTGGAAGTGAGGCGCGACCCCAGGCAGTCTGCGGTGGGGGGTGCTCTGACCACCAGCCAACAGCACGGCCTGCGTCAGAAGGACGTGCATTTCATACACCACCTTGCAGGGCAAACACCAAACCCAGATCTCCCAAGTTACTGTCCGCCTCGGTGAGTCGGGAAAGGCTGTGACATGCTGAGTCCTGCAGCATGGGAACACAGGACAGGAAAGGATGAGGCTCGGCTGTGACAGCCTGGGCACGGCAGAGGGGAAGAGGAAGTCTCTCTCCCGAAGTGACCAAGGGTCTCAGCGCTCACAGGCTTTCCTTCCTGCTCTAGCTGGTTGCAAGTCCTCCCCGCCAACAAATCATTAATTTACTTAGTGAATTAAGTCTTCTCATCTGCCCTTACAAATAACACTCCCACTGCATCCACCACTGTTTCCTCAAAAAAAAATTGACAACTTGTCCAAACAGTCCAGAAAAAGTGAAGAAATCATCTTTTACAAGGCCAATGGGACTCAGAAAATCGGTGCTGCCCCTTGCGCAGGCTGTGGTGAGTGCACACGTGCACAGGACTGCGTTTAGAGAGCTCCCAGAGGGACACTACAGACAGGAAAACAGGGGCCGTCCAGGGGCCATCTCAGCACATCTAATGACACGAACAATGCCATTAAACGGCCTTTCCTCGGTCAACTGCTAAGACCTGGCAGTGATAACACACTTCTCCTGCACCACCAGTGGAACCTGCACCGGTGTCTGATGGTGGATTTGCAGCCACTCGTGTTCTTTCCGGGGCCGAGTTAGTGGAGGAAGTCATTAATGGACATGGGATTGGCCCGGCCCCACAGCAGTGGGGGAGCCCGAGCCGGGGCCTTTAACAGACGCAAGAAAAGAGCTTCTGAAGCACAAATCTGAGAAAAGCAAGTCAGCATTGATTTTAGGATCTTACTTGTAGTTTTTCTCCCAGAATTTCACCGGCCTGACATATGATGTAATGAAAATGACACTCCCAAGAAATGGGCTCAGTGGAGTAGAGAAGATTGACGTGGCAATCGTCTGAAAGAAAAGCATGGCAGAATCTGAGAATGTTGAGTTAAGGCAAAAAAAAAAAAAAATCATTGTGACATTTTATAGATATTATTTCAGATTTTGTCTACTTTTCATTAAAGCCATTTTTTTCACCAAAAAATAAATAAATAAATAAATAAAGGACATGCACTTAATCTCACCACATAGAGATTTAGAAATCTAAAACTTTCAGTAGTACCCTGCTAGGCCTCACTCCACCCCCATGGAAACCAGGTCATTCTTATAAAAATCCCAGGGGTCTGAGTCTGAGTCACGGCAAAGACCTAATACCTAAGGATTGAAAAGAAAAGTTTCTTTTCACTAAAGTATCATTAGCTGAATAAAATACCGTGGTACATTCACTGAAGCACAAAGTTGCCTTATAAATAATTAAATTACATTTCTGCTTCTCAAAGACTCTTTTCTCATTATTCAAATGCGTGTGTGTGTATACAGTTGGTTCCCCAAAGAAGCAAACATTTTAAGAAGGGAAACGCTGCAATGAATTTGTTCCATTCAAGTCACATTTGGCCTCTGCTATGAGAGATGCTCAGCATGTCTTGTATTCATCTTTCGTTACTGGTGTACGTTTAAAAGCTTTAATACAGCTTTTTCCTTTCTTAAAATGTGCACACATTTTTTGGCACCCTCTGTATATGTCATACTTTGAACACCAATGGCTCCATTTATGTCTGGTTTGTAACCAGAAACGTGTACACATCAAGTTGCAGTGTTCTATGCCCAGATTTCCTCGTTCGCACTCTCACGAGGATGAGTCCTGCCTCAGTGTCACACAGCCTGCTTGACGGAGACATAAGGACTCAATGTGAAACTGTCTGTCGCTGTTGGTTTAAGCCCAGTGAGTCTCTGGCAACCCAGGGGAAGGGGGAAGAGCAGCGGTTTTCTCATCTCCTTCCATCATCAGAGACCTGCAGGTGCCAATCGTGCCCCCTCCTCAGGGCAGGGGTGCTCAGGAGCCTGTGGGCTGGCCGAGGGCAGACTGCCTGGGTCCCACACACGCACGCCTTTCTTGTCTTAGGGGACGCAGGCTCGGACTCTTCTCCCACAGATCTGACCTGACCTCTCCTGCTGATCTTCCTTCCTGAAGGGTGGTGATGGTTGCAACTGTCTTGCTAGAGGTCTTATTTCTGTAGCTGATGTTCAGAAAGTTCTGACGTAGAGTAAAAAAGGGATGTTCGGCCCAGGCAGGAAGACCCTGTATCTCATTATCAACAACGGAGAAGTAACTCAGGCTTCTGAGCGCTTTAACATAATGTAAAGCAAGCTCTGTGGTAAGGATGGGGGTAGAAAAAGGGGTCACTTAGAAGCCTGATTTAAACATAAATTATAGAAAAGGGAGTGAGATTTGTGCTGTCCACACTTTGCTGTATACAGGGTGTCCATAATGTTAGTGTGCAATTTAAAATAGTCGTCTATAGACACTCTGTATTTTCATAGATTTAAGGTCAGATTTTTGTGTTAGGAGTAAGTATGCCTTTGCTTTTTTATTTATTCCCAGACATTTTCAGGAGTGAAGTGACACATCCTCCATTAATGATGGATTTCCATTCCAGTGTGGAAATGTTTAGGTATCAAAAAGATCTCTATTTGCTGCAATTTCAATCCAATTCTTTTCTACCTTGATCTAGGTTCAAACAGAGAAACACAGAAGTGTGCTGTTGCGATATCCATCATCGCCTATCAGTTTTCTCTTCTGAAAGTCGAAAATACCTGACACCGTCTACCACGAAAGACAACATATTAGCTACGCCCCTTGTCACTGGAAGAAAAAGGAATTGCATGGGAGAAGTCATTGAGTAAAGATATTGAGAAAAATATTAGACAGCAGAGTCACATCAGAGGCCTTGTTCTTCCTGTCCTCCCGGAGAGGAGGGGAATCCTCGCTCCAGGGGACAAAGGACGCTCTGGGGCTCACAGAAGACCCCCGACAAAATCCAGAGGAGTCAGGGCTGGGTGCAGTGCAGCAGGCACTGATGTTCTTTTTCATTCTAAAATTTCTTCAAAGATTGTGCTGTACATTTCTTAAATGCCAGAAACAATTATGTAGAAATTAGGAAGTGAGAAAACTAATACTAGCCTAAAAATAAACCTCAGTGTGGTAGGAAAGGAAATAAAGTTTAACAGTTTAGAGGGGGAGCCAAAGTGAATAGAGAGGATATTTTATTGGGGGGAAATCAATAAGGAAATAAAAGAATCCCCGGGAAAGCATGAAAGGCTGTCACTACTACTGGTGAGGTGGTACCAAGAAACAGGGATGCCTAACATCAGTGGGCATCCAAAGCTCTCTTTATTCTTTCCAAAAAAGTAGCCAAGAGGTTAGCCTAAGAGGTAAATGGTGACTCATTTAAAAGCACATTTAAAATAAAAATACCAATGTTAATAATTAGAAGATTAAAAAAATTCATTAGGGGCTCAAAAGGATGTGCCAAGTTAAAAGCAGCCTTCCCAATATAAAGGTCTAACAGAGATAATCTGGCTAAGTCTGTGTAATTACTGGACAACAACAGTCTTACCCGATCAGTACACACACTAAAAGGGTGAGCATTCTCAACTTTCCCCGGAGGGTACAAGCTTCAAAGCCAACAGAGGATACAAAGCTAGAAAGCACGTGTGTCCTGGAAAAAGCAATTTACCAAACAGTGCCCTGCTGGCCTGAAAGCTAATTCAATCCCCAAACAGAGCAAATTAGTCCCTTCTCAATGTTGAGATGGTGGCCATCGCTTCTTAATAGAGTTATAAAATAATTAACATTCCAAAATTAGTCAAGACCCCAGGGCTGACATTTAGTAACTTAATAGGTTCATCTGGGTGGCATATGTATCCAGTTTCCTCAAGGATTTATCTCAGTATGTTCTGAACAATATAATGCCGGCCTTCAAGTGGCAAATATCTACCCTTACAACTGAGGAAGGCTGGGGAGATGTCTGTGAGTAAGGAAGAGAAATGTGAGGATCTTGTCACTCATAATACAATGACAGTAGCCAGCCTCCCCTGAAGGCTCCATATCTTAGCAGAAGGGGAGGAAGCCGGTGTCACTGACAGAGCCAGTTTTAGGGATTTGGCAAAGGGACCAATTGAGTGTTCTAAATGCCCAATAAAATCTACATTTCAAATGTTTCAATTTCGTAAGAGAATGAATCTACACATCCTGAAAGTCCTTAGACTTAACGTGCACTGTGTGCAAATTGAGATAAATTTTAAGGCTGCTTTTCTTCTGACAGGGCGTAGAAAGTGCCAGATATCACGTATGTTTGTTTGTATGAACCCTCAGTGCACATACAGGACAAGTAACGGAAAGATACGGCGCCCCAGTCTCAATTCAGCTGGAAATACGAGGAGTAATTAGTATTCCTGAACTCACTTAACAAGGCATACATAGTGACAAGAAATGCTGCAGACAGAGGGAGGTCCACAATTCAGACAAAGCTGGGAATCACAACTTCAAGTTTTAAATCCTTAGTGTTACTTCTCAGACACAAATCTGCATTAATGTAGTTATTCTATGGAATGGACATGATTTAAATTCTGGACAGGAAAACTTAGGCATGTCAGAAGTAAATAAAAATCACCAGAATATTTCACACCACTGTCTTTGTTTTAAAGGACTCTGTTTAGAAAAACTAAAATTATTGGCATTATAGAAAATGACTGCAGTTAAAGGGAAAAGGTGGTGTAGAAACCCAGGCTTTTGCAAATTTTTTCCCTTTAGTTTTTTCTGCCAAATAACTTCAGAAACATCGATGGAGGTCTCAGGTAGGAACACAGAACAATGTGCACTGTGAGGCCAGCTTTGCTATGGTCAAGATGCTTTTCAAAAAACAAATGAGTCTGGAGTAGACCATTCTTAAAAATCTGGAATATATTATCACTTAACGATTGTCCCAGGCATGTTTCCCTCCCTGTACAGGTCCCAGAGATTCTTTTTAAGAATTACCTTAATATGCCTTACCTAAATTTCAAACGGGGGGAAAGCTATGAGTGGTCATTAAAACCAGCTAACAGCAATCATCGTCACCGTGGACACCAGAGCTTCGAACCACAGTTCACGTATGTGAGTGGGCATGAGAGTCACCAAAGACTCTTGGGAAGGGATGGATTTCAGGATCCTACCTCATGAAATTGGATTTTAAAAGTATAAGCTGGGCCCAGCAATCTATATTTATTTAACACTTTTCTCTGGAGATTCTGATGCAAGCGATCCTTAAACCACCTCTGGGGAAGCACAGGGTTAAAAGCACAAAGCCAGTGGAAAGGGGCAACTTGGAGGCCAAATTTTAATTGAGTCAAAAAATTTTAAATTAATGCCTCTCTTCATGAGTATTTTTTTTCTCATTCTCTCTCTCTCCTCCCCAGGTGCATGTATGATACACACACACAAATTTGGTTATCTACATCAAAATGATCTTTAAAAGCAGCGTTCCAAATTTATTTTGAAGTAAATTAAAACACTATTATGTAAATACTTTGAATTATACAAGAAAATCAAGGCTTCTTGGTTAGTAACAAATACAACACCATAATTTATTTTTTATCTTCAAAAATATTTAGATAATTTTGAGTGTACCTAGTTCCAAGTTTTTGAACGTAACTACAGCATATATGATAATCATCGTATGTATAATATGTGTATTATGTTATACATATTAGTAATATAATATGCCATCTATACTAATATACTGAACATATCAACCCCATCCACAATATTTAATAACAGGAAATCGACTTGCACTATTTTGCACAAGTCAACAATCATTTAAACAATAACTTTCCATTTAAAAGACAGGATACTCTTAATACAGATCTGGGCAAATCAAAGGATCAGAAAAATAAGAGTGACTCCTGAATATGCATCAAGGAGCAGGGAGAGTTCTAAATTAAGAAACATCACTTAAGGCTAAGGGTTCTAAAGGGGATCCAAAGTGCCTCCTCATGTTCCGATTAAAATGTAATCTTAAAGACTAAGATCTGGCTCAGAGCTTGTAGCTCAGCAGCTAAGGCGCCAGCCACATACACCAGAGCTAGTGGGTTCGAATCCAGCCCAGGCCCACCAAACAACAATGACAACTACAACCACAAAAATGGCCGGGCGTTGTGGGGGGCGCCTGTAGTCCCAGCTACTTGGGAGGCGGAGGCAGGAGACTCGCTTGAGCCCAGGAATTGGAGGTTGCTGTGAGCTGTGATGTCACCGCACTCTATCCAGGGTGACAGCTTGAGGCTCTGTCTCAAAAAAAAAAAAA
>CAUYRH010155644.1:0-18033 GCA_963574655.1 Perodicticus potto | reverse complement strand
AGCCCCTGTGAATGGGATTAGCATTCTCATGACATTCTCCAGGCAGTTGCCCTAAGTCTTCCACCATGTGGGGGCACAGCTAGAAGGAAGCTGTCGGAGAGGCAGGAACAGGCCTTCACAAGACAGGGAATTTGCAGGTGCGTTGGCGGTGGCCTTCTGCAGCTCCAAAACTGGGAGAAATAAATGCTTATTGTCTATTAGCCACCAGTCCATGCGTTTTGTTAGAGCAGCAGAGTGCGGTGAGGCAGGTCTACGTGCTGTGCATTTACATGGGACTTAAAGCTCTACTCCCTTGGCTGATTTTCAGAGTAGATGGACCAGACTGTAAGCCCCAATAAATTCCATAAATAGCAAACATTTACTTATGTAAATACTAAGAGGCTTACCTCGGGTTTATATGGGATGTCTAGTTGTGGTCTCCAGTTTTTCTCTTTTTTTTTTTTTCATTAGATGAATGATTTATGTATTGAAAAGAAGAAACTTGATTCTGGGTTGAATACCCTACAAAACATGCAGGAGTGTTTCTTTTATTCAGAACCTTTTTCAGAATTGAGGAAGTTCTGTGGAGGTATCTGTTTACACGAATGTCAAGTGCTGACATTTATATTTCAATTTTTTTAAATTAAATCATAGCCATGTACATTAATGCAATCATAGGGTACAATGTGCTGGTTTCATATACAATCTGAAATAATTTCATCGAACTGTTTAACATAGCCTTCATGGCATTTTCTTAGTTATTATGTTAAGACATTTGTATTCTGCATTTAATAAGTTTCTCCTCCACCCTTCTAAAATGCACCGTAGGTGTGGTCCCACCAATTACCTTCCCTCCACTCATCCTCCCCCATCCCGTCCCCTCTCTTTCCCCTTTCCCCATATTCTTGTGCTATAATTGGGTTATAGCCTTCATATGAAAATTATAAATTAGTTTCATAGTAGGGCTGAGTACATTGGATACTTTTTCTTCCATTCTTGAGATACTTTGCTAAGAAGAATATGTTCCAGCTCCATCCATGTAAACATGAAAGGGGTAAAGTCTCCATTTTTCTTTAAGGCTGCATAATATTCCATGGTGTACATGTATGTGGTCTCCAATCTTAATTTATGGATCAGGTCATCTTATCTGAGATATATATTTCAATCTTTTACAATAACTAGAATTAAATTTCAGTGGTATGGTACAAGTTTTTAGCAAAAACATTATTTTGAACAGAGATGAAATAAAGAACACTTTTTTGTGTATGTGAATGTGTGTGGAGGACATTGAAGGTGCCTCCCCTGCGTCCTGGAGGCCACACTTGCCTTCACCACCCCAGTCATGCTCTGTAAGGAATAAAGGGAGACACGTCCTCTGATGTTTCTGCTCCAGCAATTAACTTGATTTTAATCTAATAAATTCCATATTGCTTTCTAGCCATGCCGTAGATTGGGATGGTGGTTCTCAAATTTTAGCACACATAAGAGACACCTAGAGACCTTATCAACAGTTGTTTCTGTGTCTTGTCCTCAAAATGCCTTATTCCAGCCAATCAAATTCCAGGAATTTGTATTGCTAATAAAAACTAAGGGTGAGCCTGGTAGAAGTTGAATTTCATTGTTGTTTTTGCTTCCAGAGTCTACAGAAGAGATAGTGGTTTTACCACTCCTTCACCCTCTTTGAAGTTTACCTTAGATTCCTTCATTTATTAATCCAATCTTAAAATACATTTCTCAAGTCTCGCTAACAGTTTTAAAAGTGTGTATTTTAGTTTTAATATTTCTGGCATGGAATCGCTCCACAAAGCTTTTTGTTTTGCTCACAGCAACCTACCGTTGGCCATTGCAAACATGGAAGGCAGATGTAGCTCCTAGACTTACTTATCTCCATCCTGTTTATGGAAAGTAGGTTGGTTTCTTTTCAAATCTAAGATTAGTATCTAATGTTTATTTTCATATCATGTCTTTTTCATAGCGTTGTCTTCACAACTCTAGGCAGTCAGACATCCACTGTATTGACCACTGTGCAGTGCGGATTGCGTTTTTGAGCAAGCCTGGTCCCCTTCAACACCAGTGGTGAAGTACACTCGTCCTTCCTATCCTTAATGCTCCCTTCATCACCAGCTCCCCTTCATCACCTGCTCCCCTTCATCGCCTGCTCCCCTTCATCACCAGCTCCCCTTCCTGTATTTCTGACCATGATATTTTAGAAACTTTTTGAATCACTTAAAAAACCCTATTATTAGCAGTTTATATCTTATTTTTTGTCCCCAAAATTGTTTTTTTTTACTGTAAAATATGGCAACTATTTTGCTGAGATTCTCATTGTCTCAGTGTTTCAAATCATTTGCTCAGAAATCTGCCCTGTGTTAGTCCCTTTAGCCATGGAGTAGTGACTCTTATAATAATTCAAGAAGTTATAAAACAAGGATCTTTAATATCCCCAAATGGCCCAGCCCGTCAAAACCCATCCCTAATACTCCTCCTTCTATCTATGTCTTACCTACAGATTGAAATATATCTAATAATATATTTAAAGTGGGGGGGATGTTCTAGAATACAGGATTTCCCTTATACAAAGATTACCAATAGTTCATCACAAATACTAGATGTTATACAGCATTTTAAAAACATATTTCATATGTTAAAACTATTTATCACTTAATATAAGTTTGGGGGGGTACAAGCACCAGGGTTAAATTGCCATTATAGTGCAATATTCTCTACGCGCAGAAAAACCAAAAACAATTGCTGATGCTAGCAGTGTGAATAGAACACAAAAATGCATATATTTCTTCCACTCTGTTTTTCCTTCCTTGTTTCCCCCAGAGAACTCAAAAAATAGAGAAGCTACGTGTCGTTTACCTATACCATATTATTAAAAGAAATGAAATACCAAGGAACCTGAGGTTGTTGTACGTAAATAACATGTAAGAAGAGGTGTTGACAGATGCCGTGTGTCATCTCAAGAGTACCTGAAAAAATCTTCATCAAGTTATTTGCAATAAATTAATTCTTCCAGCCCTCTTTGCCCTGCACTGATGGGTGATGTGTCTGCCGTTTCCATTTCTCTAGCTTCTGTCCCTGACGCTGAGCTTCAGAAGTGGTTAGGAGGGTTCCGACTGTGGTGAAGAACACTTGTCCTCAGTATCCTTAACATACTCAATGATCTTGTCAGTGTTTCAGTTTAGGTATTGCCGTCGATTAAAAGCAAAGTGCACAAAAGCTTTTGGGGTGATGGTATGACAAGCTCCTCAGACCCTCTTTCCTAACCAAGCAATGGCAACTAATAAAAAAAGATTTAATACCTAAGGGAAGGCAGCAAAGGAGTAAAAAATGTAATCAGGAAAATCTACCACGTCTTAGGAAAAACGGTGAGCATCAGTGGTCTTTGAACCTCATTTTGTTACACCTCCTCCCGCCTAGATTGGAATGATAGGAACTCAAATCCTGGCAGGCACATCCCAGAGTGCAGGGCTCCTTCTCCCCTGGAGCCCAGTCTAGAAGGATGATGTACTTACAGGTTGGGGCTCCAGGCTGGACAGGCAGTGCCAGAAGAAACCACTACGTGTCAAAATCCAATTCGTAAAGCAGGAGAGTCACTTTGAAGACGTGTCCCCTGTCCTTGTCTGAGCTCCAGAGCAGGTCCTGGTGCTTCTCCAGGCAGAGGAAGGCTGTCAGAGCAGAGAGCTCCGTAAGTCTCCCTGCCTTCACTCCCACCAGATTATGGAGAAGCTCAATCCTAAGAGTTCTGTCAAAAACATAGAGACTTTGGTGATGAACATTAAGGGGATGCTAGTAGCGCCTCACCAGCGACAAGTGGAACTTTGGACCAGCTAGAAACCACAGGAAACCATGGAAAAGAAAGATGAGAGGAGCTCAGTCAGGGCGGGGAAGCCTGGAAGACCAACCTTGAACACGACAAAGGGGCCAGTTACGTCATAGGGGAGCAATTCATGCCCCCCTCAGACATTGCCAAAAGCAATCAGTGCAGACTAACTCTGGGTGTGGTGTGGGTAGAGGCAGGCAGCTTGGACAAGGTGTCAGGAAAAGAGGCTCTCAGAGTCCAGTTAAACCCTGCCGTTGTTGCTGGGTGCTGCCGTACTGAAAGGCTGCACCATGGGAGGACAAGCATGAGAGTCGGGACCTGTGGCGAGTCTCACTACCCTGGAAGACACCCCAGGCTCTCGTCCTGAGTCTCAGTCTGTACTCCACACAAGATTATCACACAGAGAATCTGTCCACACAGTTCTCCAGCTGCTGTCCTCTCCTGTGTGGGGTCAGGTGGACGCAGTGGCTCCTATTGGGTGTTTCCAGTTGATATGGCTTTGCAGGAAGATTCACACACTGCTCCTTTATAATACTGTTTAGGGGAAGTGTTCTCCATTCAGACGTATTAAACATCTCCATAATACATTTGGTAAAGAAAATGCAACTACTTCACACATTCGAACATACCAATATTCCCCTGGACACATTTCTTGCCATTTCACATTTGCTTTACATCCAACAAGCCAACACTCTGGGAGATGGATCCACCAATCACAATTCCATTGATAACTTCTCTCTTGAACTAGCCATGGGGTATCTGCAGTTCCATACTGCGGGGGACCCAAAGGCCACCCAGAAATCAAAAGTTTCCCATCTCCTGACATTTAATCCTTTCCTTTCTCAAACCATGAGATGTAGTGAGTCATGGTCATGCTAGGGAATCCCACTCTGATACCAGCTCTTCAGTTACCAACCCCAGGGGTGGCACAGTTCAGTTCTGGCACTAACCCATCATAAATGAAACAGAGCCAGCAAGGTAAGGAGTGGAGTCCACGGCAAGATAGTCTTCACGTCAGAACAAGTGACCGCAAATCCACGTTTCCACAGTCTTCCTCGGGTTTGATAATTCACCAGAACCACACACAGGACTCACTACAGTTACTATTTCAGATTTATTATAAAGAATACAGCTGAGAACAGCAACGTGAAGACCTGAGGATGAGGTCGGGTAGGCCCTGGAATACAGAATGCCAAGCTCTCTCAGGTGATGCCATACTTCTTCCATAGCAGTGTCTTCACCAAAGGGAATATAATTACAGAGGCACGATTCATTCAGTCAATGGCCATATAATGGAACTCAATATGCAGACACCCTCCCTTACCTCAGAGGTCAGGGTTCAGGCTGGGCACTTGGTGCAAAGCCCCAGCCACCTGATCACGTGGCTTCACCAGCCACCATCTTGAAGCTATGTAGGCGTCCTCAGGAGTCACCGCATTAACATAATCTCAGATGCACTCCAGAGAGCTCTTAAATTAACAAGACAGTTCGACAGGGTGTCTGTAAATTTCCTGTGCAATTTATTATTTTTTTTATCAAGTCAATTGTACATAGATCTTACATACATTTATTCCATTATGGAATTCAATGTGTTGATTATTTGTACAAATCGGAGTGCTTACATGCTACTAATCAATATAGCTTTCACCTCTTTTACCCAATTACAGCATTAATACATTTGTGTTCTACACCTTATAGATCCAACTTGTACTTGCAATATGCTCCTTAGGTGTGGTCCCCCCACTAACCCTCCCTCTATCGACCCACCCCCTCCTTTTCACCTCTCCCTCCCCTCCCCTCCATCCTGGGCTACGGTTGTGTTTCATCTTTCATATCCAAGTGTGAGTGATTGTAAATTGGTTTGTGTGCAATTTAAATTTCAAAGGTCTTTATCATCTTAGTGTCAAGAACTTGGAACAAAGACCAGATGAATTTTTTATTACACAGTAGGAACTTAGAAGGTTAAAAGCATATATTTAAAAAAAAAACAAAAACAGAAAAGACTTATATGAATAACCCGAACTGCCACCCTACCATCTTAAGACACTAAGAAAAGCAAAACAAACCAAACACAAAGTAAGTGGAAAATAATAATAAAAATTAAACAAGAAATAAATAAAATAGAAAATAGAAAAACAATAGAGATAATCAATGATATCAAAATTTGGTTTATTGAATAGAATACTGACAAGCCATTAGTTATATTGGGCAATAAAAAATGGAGAAGATGCAATGCAATAAAGTCAGCAGTGCAAGGAAAGTTGACATGGCTCAGGAGGATTTAAACAACTTACGTCAAAAAATTGATAACTTAGATACAGTGAACGAAGTTTTACAGAGAAAAGTATCAAAAGTGACTCATGAAATTACAGTAAATGACAATAGACCTATAACAAGAGATTGAATTAATAATTTGAAAAATTCTCATAAACAAAAGCTCAGTCTCAAACAAGTTCCTTGGTGAATTCTACCAAACATTTAAATAATGAATATTAATTCTTCACTGGCTCTCCCCAAGGAACAGAAGTAGAGACAGCACTTTCTATCTCCATTCTGTGAGGCCAGTATTACACCATATCAACATTAGAAAACAAAAAAAGATATCCAAAAATAAAAACTGGTAAAATTAAACTGTCAAGACTAGCCCATCTAAAATTCAATAATGCTCAATTTTTCTATCTTCTAATGACATTTAATGTATTTCTCTATTTTTTTCATTAAAATATTCTTGCTGAGTTCATTTAACAGTTGCTATCTAAGATCCTGGCATGATGCGGTTTCTATTTAAATAAGATTTTTCGCCCTGATTTCACATACTTTTTTTAGTTTTATAAAATCTCACACATAACAGTATCTTGAAATTATTCACTTACCACAAGATTTTGAAATTATTGCTTTCTCACATATCTTGCTTTCTAATTCAAAAGCACAAACTGTGCTTTTTGCACCATTATATCAAAATTACCTGGCACCGTGCTTAGCAGATATTTGGGTTTCAATAATAACTTGTATTTAAAGAGTAAAGGGTGAATATGTTCAATACCTAAATTACGGTTGTCCAGAGAGACAAAAACAATCACACACACAAATGCACACATGGTACCAAAAAATGTACACACATTTTAAGAAAGGAAAAAACTGTATTAACTTTGTAATAATCAAGTCACATTTGACTTCTGCCATTACAAGTGGTGCTCAAAGTGACTTGTATGCATCGTTTGTTATTGGTACATATAATTTTAATACAGTTTTTCTTAAAAATTGTGTACATTTTTTGGCACCCTGTATATATGTATAGTTACCAGTACTTCATTAGCTAGAAATATCATTTTCTGAAACCAATATGTAGACGACTACAAGCCCACATGAATGATGAAATACAAATATTGTCTAACTATATTTAGAGGAGGGGAGAGGATAAAAAGGGGAAAAGGAAGGAGGGAGGAGAGAGGAAAAAGAGGGGAGAAGGGAGGAGGGACGACCATTGGCAGAATCTCGCCTAATATGCCCAATGTGAGGGTGTTCAGCACACCCCTTGGGTGAAGAGCTCAACTGCAACTTGAACCTTATGTCAGAATTGAAAACAATGTAACCTAAAAAATTGTACCCACATATTAATTTGTAATTAAAAATAAAAGAAAAAAGAAACATCATTTTCTTTATTACTTAGAAAATGATTAACTCTATATTCAGGTTAAATCATCGGTAGCATGGAAAATTATTTTATTATATCTCTGACAATGTTTGCCTAAGTGCTTTTTTTTTAATCTTCAAGGAGATCTACCATTTCTGTAAAATGCACAGGGCTCATAGGTGTAAAGTTTTGTTAAAATTCTGATTACTCTTTGTGAATCCTTATCAAAACGTCTATCTAAATTTGCCTTTTAATTTTTGTTGCTTGTGCTTTTGGGGTCTTAGTCATGAATTCTTTGCTTAGAACAATGTACAGGAGAGTTATTCTCCAAGTTTTCTTCTAGTATTTTTATAGTTTAAGGTCTTACTATAAACATTTAAGGTGGTTTTTAATCCACTCTGAGTTGATTTTTGTATGTGGTGAGACATAGGGGTCCATTTTCATTCTTATGTACTACAAATATGACAATCCAATTTTTCCAGTGCCATTTATTCAAAAAGGTGCCCTTTACCCAATGCATATTTCTGTTAGCACTGTCGAAGGTCACCTGGCTATAGACATGTGGATTTATTCTGGAGATCTCTGGTCTGTTCCAATCTCTGTGTTTATTTTTATACCAGTAGCATGCTGTTTGTTCACTCTACCCGGTGGTGCAACTTGAAGTCAGTAAAATCATGCCCTTCCCCCCGATTTGTTCTTTTTGCTTTTGTCTCTTTGGGTCATTTTTTGTGCCATATGAATTTTAGGATTGCTTTTACTAATTCTGTGGAAAATTAAAGTTGGTATTTTGATAGCTATTGCACTCAATCTGTAGATCACTTTGGGCAGTATGATCATTTTCATATTATTAATTCTTCCAGTCTATGAACAGAGGATGTTTGCCCAAGTGTTTTTGTCTCTATAATTTCTTGCATCAGTGTTTCATAGTTTTCTTTGTTGCCATCATTCATCTTCTTTATTAAATATATTCCTAGATTTTATTTGTTGTTACTGTATGTAAGATTGCCTTGATTTAGTTCTCACAAATGCCACAGATTTTTGTACATTAATTCTGTATGCTGACACTTTACTGAATTCATTTATCACATTTAGTAGTTTTTTTGGTGGAGTCATTAGGATTTTCTGGATAAAATATCATATCATCAGAGAACAGAGATAATTTGACTTTCTCTTTTTCAATTGGGAAAATTTGATTTCTTCTGTTGTCTGATTGTTCTGCACAGGACTTTTGACGCTATGTGAAAAAATAGGGAAAAATAATGGTGAAAGTGGGCATCTTTGCCTAGTTCCAGTTCCTAGGGGAAAGCTTTCAACATTCTCCCATTCAGTGTGGTGACAGCTGCAAGTTTGACATATACGGCTTTTACTAATTTGAGGAATGTTCTTTCTATGCCTTGTTTTCTGCAAGTTTTTGCATCTATGTTCATCAAGGACGTTGATATGTATTGTTCTTTTTTATATATCCTTTTTTGTTTTACTATTGATTATCAGAGTGGTACTGACTTCATAGAAATAATTGGGAATAATTCACCCCCCTTCAATTTTTTGGATCGGTTTCAGGAAGATTGTTAACATTTCTCTGTATGTAAACTGCTTGGGGGTGTGTGTGATTTTTTATTACTGATTTGATCTCCCTATGGTTTTGATCTGTTCAGGATTTCTGTTTCTTCCTGGTTCAGTCTTCATGTTTCTAGAAATTCATTCATTTCCTCCAGGTTTCCTAGTTTATAAGCACATAGTTTCTCATGCTAGCTTCCAGCGATCAACGGTGATATCACTTGTAACATGTCCTTTTTCATCTCTGATTTTATTTATTTGTATCTTCTCTCTTCTAGTCTTGGTTACTTTAGCGAATGGTTTACTGATTTTGTCTATCTTTTCAAAGAACCCAATTTTAGTTTCCTTGATCTTGTATTCATTCATTTATTGGGGGAGTCTCTATTTTATTTAGTTCTGCTCTGAACTTTGGTTTTGCTGTTTTTCTATTAGCTTGGGGTTTGGGTTATTCTTGTTTTGTAGTTCTTTGAGGAACTAGGAAAAATTAGGTGGTTAATTGAACTAAAAAAATCTCTTGAACAGCAAAATAAATAAGCAACTAAATGAAGAGACAACCCACAGAATGAAAGGAAATATTTGCAAACTATCCAGCTGACAAGGAACTAATATACAGAATTTACAAGGAACTTGAGCAACTAAACAAAATAACAAAACCCCACAAAACCCACAAATAATTCTATTAATAATGGGCAAATAACATGATTAAAAGAATACCTATAAATAGCCAGCCAACATATGAAAAAATGCTCAACATCGCTAATTATCAGGGAAATATAAATTAAAAAAACAATGAGAGCATCTTTTACATGTCAAAATGACTATTACTAAAAAAATCAAATTGTAGATTTTGATAAGGATATCAAGACAAAGAATGCTTACACACTGCTGGCTAGAATGTAAGTTATTACAACCACTATGAAAAATGATATTATGCAGGTTTCTCAAATAACAAAACTACCATTTGTTCCAATAATCCCACTCCTAGGTATATATCCAAAGAAAAGGAAATATTCTATCAAACAAACACCTGCACTTTTATGGTTTTTGCACCATTATTCACAGCAATCAAGACACTAAATCCACCCAAGCGTCCATCAACAGATTATTGGATAAAGAAAATGTGGTATATACACAAAGTAGAATATTAGTCATAAGAAGAATAGAACTGTGTATAATGCAGGCAACATGCATGAAACTGGAAGCACTTATCTTAAATGAAACAATTCAGAAACATGTAGTCAAATGCTGTATAGTCTTACTTACAAGTGAGAGAAAAATAATATATACACAAGGATATAGACTTAAAATAGGAGACACTGGAAACTCAGAAGAGTGGGAAGGTGGGAAGATAACAGGCAATGAGAAATTACTTAATGGGTACAATTTTCATTAATTGGATGATAACACACTAAAATCCCCGACTTTACCACTGTACTTATCTACACACAAAATTTCACTTGTAACCTTTAAATGTATACCAAAAAAATCCTTTGATTTGATTTTAAGCACTTAAAATTTTATTGTCGGGTGGCGCCTATGGCTCAAAGGAGTAGGGCACCAGCCCCATATGCCTGGAGGTGTCAGGTTCAAACCCAGCCACTGCCAAAAACTGAAAAAAAAAAAAAAAAAATTATTGTCTCAGGGTCTTTGACAATTCTTGACCCTCAGACTTCCTATTCTAATAAAAACTCTGTGTGACTGGCAGAATTATCCACATTTCATAGATGGGGAAATGGGAGTTCCCAGAAATGGTGAACAGCATTAAGATCATGAATTTCATGTCAGAACTACAATTGAAGTACAAATTTACATGCCAAGGTACTAATTTTTTGTTTCTTACCTTTACCCTACCACACATACTTAAAGATGATTGAGCACAAATTCTTTATTTACTCACATATCAAATTCATTTTCAGCAATACTTGCAATCTATACAGGATTAAAATATAGAATAGATCTTATTAACTATCATGTATTTGAAGCGTTGTCTTCTTTATTTGGGTTAGCCATTGTTTGATTACCTTAAAGATTTGAATAGTGTGAACATAAAATGGATGAAAACATAAAAGCATCTTGATAATTTGATATATGTACACAGATAATATTCTTCTAATTTTTGAATCCTTCTTTAACCAGATGAGATAGATTTCTCAATAGTCAGGACACCCTTTAAAATAAATGGCCAATATTTTTTAATAAAAAGGAAATCAATGGGGCAGTGCCTGTGGCTCAAAGGAGTAGGGTGCCGGCCCCATAGAGGTGTCGGGTTCAAACCCAGTCCTGGCCAAAAACTAAAAAAAAAAAAAAAAAGAAGAAGAAGAAGAAATCAATGATTTAGAATGTATGACACAGAATTCTTTTCCTTTGTGGATTAAAAGTTGAAAGATGGGTGGCACCTGTGGCTCGTCGAGTAGGGCGCCAGTCCCATATACCAAAGGTGGCCGGTTCAAACCCGGGCATTGTGGCGGGCACCTATAGTACCAGCTACTTGGGAGGCTGAGGCAAGAGAATTGCCTAAGCCCAGGAGCTGGAGGTTGCTGTGAGCTGTGATGCCACCACACTCTACAGAGGGTGATAAAGTGAGACTCTACAAAAAAAAAAAAAAAAGTTGAAAGATGGAGCATTATGACAACGTATTGGAAATTTTGAGAGATCTTGGTAATTTTCGGTAAATGTGAATAAATTACTATGAACAGAAAGTTTCTGGAAACCCCAGGATCAAATGATCATAATTCTCTTACCTGCCAAGGAGGTACTCAACTACAGTTCAAAAATCACTGAATGTGGTTATATTATAAGCCTTATAAACTTCATATTTTCTGAAAAATATAATTCCTACGTTAATTTATATCATTCTGACATTTGTAAGTAAGTATACGTGGCTCAGGAATTTCACCCTTATTCTGTGTAAAGTTCATTGTCTTGTCAAGATTTTTGCCAATAATCCTTATCTTGCTGTGGTTTCTGTCAGATTGGAATTGTTGCTGCCAGCGAACTTACTTCCTAACAAGACTGTGAAGAATTAAAAATGTGTTTTTCTTTGTTTTGTTTGTATTTTCAAGAATAAACTAATCACATTATTAGCAAAGATTTACTAGTCTGTAGACAGCAATCACTTAGCATGCCTTTTTCCTCTGATTTCCTCATTTAAAATGTTTTCCTTGCATCTTTGATGGAGAATGTTCATAACAGCAATCATAATACTGCTCCATTTGTCTACATTTTTGTGTGTGCCCTTCATTTAAATGCACTTTTAAATGCCCAATATAAGAAAAAAAAATAAGGCATTCCTCTTGCAGATATTTGGAAGGCAGAGGAAGGTCTTTTCCAATTTCTTATGGTTTCTTTAACACATTCCTGAATTCACTCTTGGACCTCCAAGGAACCTTTATATCCATAAAGCCCCAAACATAGCACTTTGGCATTTGTCTTTATGACATTAAAAGTCCGTGTTTCTCATTAGAAGGTGACTTTTTTTCAACTACTGAATTACACACAGTTCACTGCTCTAAAAATACCCAAACCACAATGTTTCATAAAATAAACATTTACTTCTTGCTCACTAAAGAGTCATCTAGGGATCCCAGAAATGTTATTTCTTAGACACTGTGAAAGCCTCTGTAAGACATTGGGAGAATGTGTTTGATATTTCTAACTCTGCCTTCTCACGTCCCTCGGGGAGCCCTGAGGAATGGCCACTCCGCCCAGACCCTTCCACATGGTCATTGATGGCCATGCTCTTCAGAAACCTGAACTTGTCACAGCTGTCTTCTTTCCAGAGTCTCTAGCTAAGAAGCAATAAGGTTCTTTTAAAACTTGAACAAGCAAAGAATTTTTAGTCTATGTTCTTGCCAAACTTAATTATAGTCAGATACCTGTGTTGATAAACACAACCAAAGTAATTTCAAGATGTAATTACAGCTCCTGAATTTTCTCCTTTGTTTCTTTATTCCAATTTGCTGTGTTCTCTGTTTCTCTCCCTCCCTTCACCTGCCTTTCCTCCCTCTCAATTCCACGGAGGCCACTAAAAGCAGGTGGTCCTTTAACCCTGCAGTGGCGTGGATTCTGAACGCTATTGCTTTTCCTCATGTCTATGCAGGGGATTATTCCCTACATGCATGTTTTCATCCATTATCTTGACGAGGATGTATCCAAATTACTTGCCTAGCATAGCATAACCCTCCAGTCGGTCAACCTGGCCAATGTGTTTTCTGATATTTGCTTTCCTCCAATTAAGCAGTGACACATATTTTAGACATCTTTGTACATAATATTGCTTAAAGTGACACTCTGAAAACTGTAACATTGACCTTAGAAATCAGAATCTCTATAATACAACCAGGAGTGCCCTTAATTTGGGATTTATGGATGTAAAAAAATATGGAATGAAAAAAGGAATTGCAAATGAAAAGAAAAGGACTTTCTAAGAATAATCAAACTCATACCATTAGATAGAGATATTTATAATTTTGGAAAAAAAAATAAGTGCCAATACTATTATAGGCACTAAGAGTATACTCCCTTACTTTATCCTACAAATTTATGACATGTGTACTATTAGACTTATTTTACAGTTATAGAAATTAAACCTCAGAATAATTATATTTTCTCAGGATCACACACTGCTAAATTTTCTTATTCCTGGTTTATAATCTTTCTGAACCATAAAGAAAAAAATTATTTAAGAGGAAAAATTACTGAAAATAGTAAAAATTTATTTCTCAGATTTACACAAAGACATTTGGAAATGTAGATAAAATAATAATGTTACTGTAAAATATAAATCTTCTAACTGATTCAAATGAAATGGAAAAACTACTTTAGAATGCAAAAGGTTTAATGTATATCTCCTAAAAAAAGTTTATGCCCATAGAAATTTTCAAAAACAGTTTTTCAAATCTTTGTAACACTAGTTATAAAAAAGCTGTTAAATATTTTATAGTTTATCAACAACTATAAATTTTAAAATTGTTTTTATGATGCATAACATTGTTAGTAAATTCAAAATATATTTAACACAGAAAACAATGCTGCAGATCAATCTAAGTACAGGAATGTAAAAGTCCCAAGTGAAATGTTAGCAAGCGGAGCTAATTAATAAACTCAAGACCCCAGGAGATTGCTCCAAAAGGGCATGGATGAAAACGCTTGGTGATTGTTGCACAAAAGTACAAATAGAGCATATGCCACTGAACTGTACACTGACGAGTTGTTAAAAGTTGTGGGATTTTTAATCACAATTGAAAATATTTAAAAACATAAGATATTAATATACTTTAATATCTCTTTAAAAATAGTTCACTATCACCTAC
The DNA here is from genome assembly GCA_963574655.1 of Perodicticus potto. NCBI lineage: Eukaryota > Metazoa > Chordata > Mammalia > Primates > Lorisidae > Perodicticus > Perodicticus potto. The sequence goes on along the minus strand of CAUYRH010155644.1, from coordinate 3,722 downwards.
TTGCTTTTTTCGTTTAAAAAATAAGCCATGTACGTATACCACAATTTATTAATCCGTTCGTGGGTCGATGGGCACTTGGGCACTTGGGCTTCTTCTTTACCTCTTTCATGTTTACATGGGTGGAGCTGTAACATATTCTTTTTTGTTTTGCAGTTTTTGGCCAGGGATGGGTTTAACCTGCCACCACCGGCATGTGGGGCTGGCGCCCTACTCCTTTGAGCCACAGGCACCGCCCTGGAACATATTCTTCTTAGCAAAGTATCTCAAGAATGGAAGAAAAAGTATCCAATGTACTCAGCCCTACAATGAAAGTAATTTATAGCTTTCATATGAAAGCTATAACCCAATTATAGCCCAAGAATATGGGGAAAGGGGCAAGGAAGGGGAGGGGAGGGGGAGAATGAAGGGAGGGAGGGTAATCGGTGGGACCACACCTATGGTGCATCTTAGAAGGGTACAGGTGAAACTTACTGAATGCAGAATATAAAGTCTTAACACAATAACTAAGAAAATGCCATGAAGGCTATGTTAACCAGTTTGATGAAAATATTTCAAATTGTATATAAAACCAGCACATTGTACCCCATGATTGCATTTAATGTACACAGCTATGATTTAATAAAAATAAAATAAAATAAAAATTAAAAAATTAAAAAAGAATCTCTAGGGCTTTCTCTAGGAAAAAAAAAAAGCCATGTGTCAAACAATGACAAATATTGAAGAGAAAAATAAAGAGCAGCAGAATAACAATACCAGTAGAAAACTTCAATATTTCACTTGTAAAGATGGATAGAATCACCCATCAGAAGACAACAGGGAAGCAGGTACTTTGCAACACTGCTGACAAACCGGGCCTGAGAGCCTGCGGTGGGACGCTGGCCAAGCAAGGGCTGGTTACAGGGCTGCTCATGATCCCCTGACGCAGACTTGGTCATTTGCATGTTTTTAGAAGCGTTTTATTTTTTCAGATTATGCTATTTGTTGGCTGGCCTGTAATCATTCACAATATTGTCTTATAATCTCTTCCTCCTATTTGTCACCATTGCAATGTCCCCTCTTTAATTTCTGAAGTTAGTTGTTTGAGCCCCCTTTCTTTCTTCTTTAGTAATAGCTAGCATTTTGTTAATTTTGTGAATTTTTTCAAAAATCTAACACTTACTTCTGTTGTGTTAGTCATATTTACCTATTCTCTGTTTACGTCTATTTTTTTGTTTCTCCTAATTTTGGAGTTTTCTGTGTTCTTATTTTTCTATATTCTTAACATGTAAACTGTGACTGTTGAGTTCTTTTTTAATGCAATTTTTTATAACTATAAACTTTTCTCCTAGTACTGTTCTCACTTCATTCCTTAAATTTGATGTGCTATAGTTTTGACTTTTTTTTGTCTCAAAATATTTTCTATTTATTTTGTTATTTTTTTATTTGATTCTTTGGTTAAGAGTATTTTGCACAATTCCACACATTTGTGAATTTTTAAGTTTTCCTTATGCTGTTAATTTCTAGTTTATTCCCTTTGGATTGGAAAAAAGATATTTAAATAAGTTTAATCTTTTAAATTCAGGCTAGAATTATTTTGTGTGATAACATGTAGTTTATTTAGATATGCAGGTGCATCTGAGGATAAAGTACGTGTTGGAGTTGTGATGTTACGAGCATGTGTACTTAAAAGTTGTCACATATTCCCAGTAAGCTGATCTTTTTAATCATTATATCATGTTCTTTTTTTTTGTCTCTTGTGACAGTTTTGACTTAAATTCTATATTGTCTACTATTAGTACAGCCATCTCTGTTCTCTTTGGTTACCATTCCCATGAAGTAGGTTTCACATCCATTCACATTCACCCTTATGCATCTTCAGGCCAAAAATGAATCTCCTCTAGAGCACACAGTTGTAGCTTTTGTTTTTTAAACCCATTCAGCCAATCTATGTCTTATCATTGAGAAGTTTAATCCATTCACATTTAACATCTCGGTTAGTGAACCACGTGCTACTGACATTTTTTAACTGTTTTTTCTGTCTTGTAATTACTTTCTCCTTCTTTCACTGTCCTAATGCCTTCCTGTGTGTTTCATTAATTTTTCTGCAATAAATTGCTTTGACAGTTTTTAAAATGTCCTTTTGCATATCTTATATAGGTATATTCTTTGTTGTAACCATCGGGTTTATATCTTAAGTTTATGACAATCTATTGTAAACTGATAAAAATAGTTTGATGACAATGTAAATTATTGCTTTCAACTTACGTTCAACAATGTCAAAAATAAGGTTATACTTATAGACTGCATTTACTTTTAATACTTCATACCTGATCAATTGATCAAGTTGTAGAAATTAATCAGTCAAGTATTAACCTTCTGGAGTACTTACAATGGCCATTGTACACAAATGTATTCATCTATGATCAATTCTGAATAATACATCAAAGAAAAATTGATAGCAAGATTTAATTTTTATAACCCCTGGAAAGTTAACATTTATTTATTTTTTTTTTGAGACAGAGCCTCAAGTTGTCACCCTGGATAGAGTGCTGTGGCATCACAGCTCACAGCAACCTCCAATTCCTGGGCTCAAGCGAGTCTCTTGCCTCTGCCTCCCAAGTAGCTGGGACTACAGGCGCCCACCACGACGCCTGGCTATTTTTTGGTTGCAGCCGTCATTGTTGTTTGGCGGGCCCAGGCTGGATTTGAACTGCCAGCTCAGGTGCATGTGGCTGGCACCTTAGCCCATTGAGCCACAGGCACCGAGCCTAAATTTAACATTTATTGTTAAAGAAACTAGATATTTTTTTAATCCCACAATTAAAAATACAATTCTTTGTATTTGGCAGTGTATTCTTTAGCACAAAAGATGACATTTAATGGTACCGTGAGCCGGAAGAGCCAGCCCTTCACAGTAGATCCTGACTGGCCAACTGGGCCCAGATTAAAGGAGAGCTACTTGCTGACTAGAGGTCAGGTGTGGATTTTGAGTTCCCGGGAAACCCACACCCATGTTCAGCTTCGGGATTCCAGAGTTCACTGGAACTCACCACTCAAACTCAGCTGTATTGAAGAATCAGAACTCAGTGAATTTAAATTTTTTATTTGCCAAAATGTACCTGATTCACATCTTAAACAGGAGCCTTTGTTACAAAATAAGTGCCTTCCCTTTGTACTCTGAAATACACCTTTGTTTTTACATTTCTCACATTTGCAATGGAATAAAGTCTTCCATTTGTTCAATGGAATAAAGTCTCCTGCCTCCAAATGTCTTTTTCAGAGAAATTTTTTTCATGGTACCATGGTTACATTAATTTCAGACAAACATTTCTTTTTTTAATTTTTTTTTAATTTTTACTTTCTTATTGTTGGGCATCCATTGAGGGTACAAGAAACCATGTTACACTGATTGCATTTGTTGAGTAAAGTCCCTCTTACAATCATGTTTTGCCCTGGAAAGTTGTGGCACACACCAAGACCCCACCCCCTTGCTCCTTCCCTCTCTGCTCTTCCTTTCCCCACCCTTCCCTCATTCTTTCTCTCTCTGTTCTCCCCTTCCCTCACCCACACCGTGTCATTAATTGTCTTTAATTGTCCTCATATCAGAATTGAGTACATGGGATTCATGCTTTTTCTTCTAACATCGGAAGACAAAGAGGGTATTAAAGTTAAATAGAAAATATTTAAATAAGGTAAAGAATTAAGATATTTAATCAAGTAAGAAACTTCATGAATGAGAGGCT
>CAUYRH010155639.1:0-15731 GCA_963574655.1 Perodicticus potto | reverse complement strand
TTATGTGCTGGATTGTATTTATAGATTTACCTATATTGAATCAGCCTTGAGACCCTGGGATAAAGCCCACTTGGTTGGTGTATAATTTGTTTGATGTGTTGTTGGATTCTGTTTGTTAGGATCTTATTGAATATTTTTGCATCAATATTCATTAGTGATATTGGTCTGTAATTTTCTTTTCTTGTTGGGTCTTTCCCTGGTTTAAGGATCAAGATGATGTTTGCTTCATAGAATGTGTTGGGTAGTATTCCTTCTTTTTCTATATTTTGGAAAAGGTTGAGTAAGTACTAGTTCTTCTTTAAACGTTTGGTAGAATTCTGACATGAAGCCATCCAGTCCTCTTCTATTTGAAAGGTTTGAGCAGAGAGATCTGCAGTTATTCTAATATTCTTCCCCTTGTAGGTTATGGTTTTCTTACATCTGGCTGCTTTCAGAATTTTTTCCTTCATATTAACTTTACTGAAGTTAATTATGATGTGCCTGGGGAATGTCTTATTTGGGTTGAGTTGTGCTGGGGTTTCTGAAACTGTCTGCTATCTGAATTTCAGAATCTCTTGGCATGTCTGGAAAGTTCTCTTTCATAACCTCATGAAGAAGAGACTCTGTGCCTTGTGAAGCCACTTCGTCACTTTCAGTGATCTCTATGAGATGAATATTGGTTTTCTTCAAATTATCCCAGAGCTCTTTGAGAGTATGATCCGTTTTGCCCTCCATTTTTCTTCCTCTTTGAAGGTTTGGGAGCATCTGAAAGCTTTGTCTTCAATGTCAGAAATCCTTTTTTCTGCTTGCTCCATTCTGTTACTGAGTGATTCTCCTGTATTTCTCAGATCTTTGAGGGCTGCAAATTCTTGTCTCAATGTGTCAAAATCTTTGGTCATTTTGTCTTTCAATTCATTGAATTCTTGAGACATCTTTTGGATTACTGCTTGAAATTCTAATTCCATCTTTTCCTCCATTCTGTTGATCTTATTTGCTATCCGGATTCTATATTCGATTTCTGACATCGTAGCCATTTGTTTATGCATGGGATCTTGTGCTGTGTCTTCCTTATCGTTCCTTGGGGGAGTTTATCTACAGATTATTCATGTTGCCAGAGTTTTTCCATTGATTCTGCCTCATGATTGTTTTTCTCCATTGCCTCTAGCCATCCTCAGAGTTGGGGAGGTCTCTCTCTAAGATTAGACCCCAGCGGGATCACTCTAATGTTGCTGGATCTTTGAAGGAAGTGACCCTGTGTAGTTCCTCTGGGATTGCCCCAGCCAGGGAGTTCTGGTTGTGGGAGCAGCTCCAGAGTGTGGCTCACACAGATCCAGCAGCAGGGCGGGGGGTGACTGGCGCCCAGTGACTTTGATAAAGAAAGCCCTCAGCTCCAGCAGTCTCTGGCTGGGCAGAGGGCTCCACACAGAGGCAGGGAGGGCACCTCAGGAAGGGCATGGGTCCTGGGGCTTCTGGAGTCGCTGGCCAGATGGGTGGGGCTGGTGCAGAGATAGGAAGGGCACCAGAGGGAGGACATGGGTTGCATGGCTCCCAGAGTCCCTGGCTGGAGTGGACAGAGGTGGGGGAGAAGGCTTGGTGTGCCCCCGGAGTCTCTTGCCCAGTGGAGCGCTTGGTCCAGCAGACAGGGAGATGGGATGCTGCTCAAGAATCTCCTCCCACAGTCTCAGCAGGCGTTAAGCTTCTGGTTCATCAGGTAAGGGGGGAAGGGTGTACTGGAAGTTCAGAATGACAGGGAAAACTTTAGTTCAATTTTTCTGCCTAGTAAGAGAGTGTTTAGAGTCACAGCAGGGTCTCTTTGAGGAAGTAGTCCCCACTTCCCACAGCACTCACCCGTGTGGTGAGACAAGATGTCCACAGTTCACCACTCATCTGTAGAAAACCCACAGGAGCAAATGAAGAGAAAAAAGACAGGAAACAAAAAAACAAAGAAAACTACAACTTTCTTTGGGGAGGGAATGGACACTTTTCCTTTCAGATGAATTTTGTACCTGAAGCTTGCTTTCTTGGAGTCACAGCTTGCCTCAGCAGAGGTGACTTGCAGTTATCACTTCTCTCTTGGCTGGTGTCCCAGTCTTCAGCTTAACTGGGCATTTTCTGGACGTTATCCTTTCCTTTGGACAGGAGCCTCTTTTGGAAGCTCCCTCCAGTCAGCCATCTTGCCCCTCCTTTCCCTGGCTACTTATTTTATTATAGTTGTCATTCTTGTTTATCAGGTCCAGGTGGGATTTGAACCTGCCAGCTCCAGTATATGTGGCTGGCACCCTAACCTCTGAGCTAAGGGCCCTGAGCCTACAGTGTGTCTTCTATAAGCATTCATCTTGCATCATGGTTGGGTGGAAAACATACAGCAGAAAGGAACCTTCCTTGACCGCTTAAGATAGTCTGAAAAAAACTTACATCAAAAAAGCCAACAAACTTAAATTTGAGAAGTGATAATTTTGTTTTTCTGGCTGTAGCATTGACATGTGCAGCATTCCAGTAGGTGAAATACATAACTCTGAGCACTACATGTATTTCACCTACTGGAATTGCTTCACATGGAGTTGCTTAGAAAGAACAACACTGGTTTCTTTTCCTTTTCGTGTTAGCCTGCCCCTTCCATCTTATTCTTTACTGTCAAGTTCTAGTGTCAAGTGTTCCATGAATCTTTCTCTCCTTCTTCTAAATCACAGAACGTGGGTGTACGTCCTATGCTGGGTATGCTCTTTTGTGCTGTACAATTACTTCACAGGCATTAGTTGTGTTTTCCCAGATACTTTTAGGCTTCAGAAATATAATGTTAATTAACCTAATTTACTTCACTTTCTTCTTCTTCTTAACACATTACTTTAATGAGAATCTCAACACATAATTTTAATATTTCAGCTGAAAAAATGTTTTGCCCATTAAACAGACACATTAATTTCTGACACACCTCCATTAAGAGAGGTGTGGGATGCATTCACAGGCTCACTGAGGAGTAAGATCTATTGAACTACTTGACCACTACAAGGTTTCATATATGTAAACTACATAGTTTTCATCAGATACTGTTACATCCATGTATATTATTATTTTTCCCCCCAAGTGGCAAAATGTTCTTTATTTCAAACTACTGATTGACAGTTTTAAACCATAAGCCATTAGTTAGGGACTACCAGTATAATCCTGGCTAAATTATACATATGATAATTAATGGTCTTGATATCTTACTGAACTTCATTAGATGATAAAAAAACTCTAAAAACAGATTTAAGTAAGCCAAATATAGACAAACTGAAATACCTCAAGTTAGTGCCAGGGGTAAAATCCAGCACAGGATCCTGATTTTAGGGGTCCCTAAACTTGATTTATTATAATATTGCTTTTCCCCAAAGAGTAATTTAGACAGGGCCTCCTTAGGCTTTGTTAGTGGTGAGGTTAAGGTTGGTTTTAGGGGCCTCCATGGAAGGCTCACTGCTGGAGGACAGTAGAGAAAAGCAAGACACATATGATGAGGATGGAATAAAGAGGTCGGTCATGCTGTCCTTTAGTCTGAGCCAACTCCAGAAACAGGATGAGTCCTAAAATGATTACAACCAGAAGCTACATATGGCCCCATGACCTGTGATTACAGAATAAAATGCAGCTCAGTCCAAGGACACTTTTTCTTCCCACCTGCTTCGCCAATTAGGTCAGATGCTCAAATGGCACTCTTGCCAAGACATTAATAAAAACGGTATTTCCTAAGTCTCTTCAAACTCCAATTTTGTTTTTCAGTTGAGTTTATAATAAAATTATATACTTCATGGGTTAAAAAAAAAAAAAAAGAAAACTATAATGAAGGAGCAAGTCACTGCCCAGTCGCCACCCACTTCAAGCTGCCCCAGCTCCTGATCTGGCTCACAAGGGCGCCTCCAACCTGGCTTCTCCGTCTCTCTGCTGCTCCTGCTTCCAGTCCCTTTTCACCATGAGCATTGGGGAAAATTGCCTGTGGCTTGTGGCACTCAGCCATGCCACCCCTACCTCAACCACCTACTGGCCTCAGCCCAGCTGTCACCTCCACGAAGATTCTTCTCATTACCCCAAACTTGGAGTGTCACCCCCCTGGGCTCCCGTGGCACTGTGGGCATGATTCTATCAGTGCTCTGGTCCCTCGTGCAGAACACCTGGTAATGAGCCTCCACCCTCTAGCCTCCAGCTCAAGAGCGGCAACCCTCTTTAATCATGTTATGGCCACAACACCCAGCCTACCACTAGACATGGTGCTGGCATTTAACAAATGTTAGTTGAATAGAAAGGCAAACCTTTCACAAACAAATTGGGTTTAAAATGTCACTAGAATAACTGTTCCACAGTCAGATCTGAGGACAGCTCAATTCCGAAAAGTAACACAATGAACATTTGGAAATTGGGTCCTTTCCAGTGAAAGTGTTATACTGAGCAGTGGAAGAAAAGGCAGGAAAATGAAGAGAAAAACCATCTGTGTTTTTTTTAGAGACAGAGTCTTCCTTTGTCACCCTCGGTAGAGTGCCTGTGATGTCACAGCTCATAGCAACCTCCAGCTCTTGGGCTTAGGGGATTCTCTTGCCTCAGCCTCCTGAGTAGCTGGGACTAAAACCCATCTGTGTTTTATAAACAGAAATGCCCCTGTCAAAAAGTCTAAGTTAAATTACCTTTTCTCTTTTGCCTTTTCCTTAAAATAAAAAAAAAATGTTTTGTGGTAAAAAATCTTGCTAAGGATACAGAACCAAGATCCTCAAATGGGCTTTTACTGAAATAAATGTTTATTTTGGGTACCTTGAATATTTTAAGAAAATTAGGAGTTGCAAATTTTTCCATGTTATAACTCAAAATAGAAAAGTTTAAAGAAAAAGTAGTTGTGGAAGAAGTGTTATTTTTGCAATACAGGACTAAAGCTTATATGTGTATATGGCAAACCATCTATCATGAATTAGATGCTTCCTTTGCCATAAAAAGTCTCCCTATTGTCAGAACCAAAATAGGTTCTTTTGAGTGTCACTATCAATACCCAATTCTATTTAATCAATTGATGACAAATGTGAAACTTAAGAGAAAAAGGAAACTTCCCTACTAGATTTCTAGAAATAACTAAAGCCCTCATTTTTCTATCAATAATATAATGAACTGATAAAATATTGTGTATTTTAGATTTAAAAAATCATAAAACTATACAGCAATGTGAATAACATGGTATCAGTGTGTAATAAGGGGTACTTAAGAAGAGTTGTTTATTATAATGTTAAAATATGTTACTCTATTATCAGATTCCTTTCTTGTTTGTAATAAAGGGTTCCAAAAGCAGAGGGCTGTGTGTCTGGGACTTGCAGTTATCTGAAGAATTAACTATTAAACACTTTAACTACATTTTGTCGTGTGACTTTCATTTCCTTGCCCTCCCCTTTTCAGCATGAAAGCCAGATTTCTTGGTGCTTTAAATCTGGTTTCCCTCATGCACACTCCAATTGTCTCTGGTCCACAGACCTTTCCTTCTTTAAACTTTGGTATTTAACATAAACATTCAGTATCAATGGCCCTCTATTTTGTTATGTTGTTATACTGTTAACTTATGAGACCATCTTGTCAACTCTTTGGTCCCCATCAGTAACATGCATATTTGCTAAATATGACTCTGGAAGGTATATACTGTCACATACAGAAAGCCAAAGAGTGAGAAGCATGCTAAAACCTCCTTAGAGACAGAGAAGATGACGAAGATACATGTATAAGTTCATTTCGTTGTTGTGGTCGTGACTTTTGCACTCTCAGAATTCACCTGGAATCACACTGGTGGCTTACCTTGTGTCCGGTTTCAGATTTTCTACCGTGGAGAAGGTCTGATTTGTAATTTGAATGGACTTGTTCTTTCCACTGAATGACCCATTTTCTTTGGATATGACTTCATATTCTGAAAAGTGAAAAAAGCCAACAGATACTTGTCTTTATTTCCCCACTGATTTAACTGCTCTTGGTGCTAACTGTGTAATACAGCCGCTCACATAAAAGTGAGCAACTGAGGTTGCAGTTTATGAGGCATATTGATCTTATACATTAGCAATTTCCAGGTAGGGGTGGTGAGCAGGTGACAAAGGTTTTGGGATTTGCTCACTGACAGTTTCTGTTTTCCTTTTACTGGAGCAGAGGAAGGCCTAGTAACTGGAAAAGATTGATGATACTCTGTGTTTGCTCTGGATATATAACCTTTGATTTTTGTTCGGTAAGAGAGATCGCCCAGCACTGTTGGAAAGCCCAGCTTGGGGCAAGCAGGGTGTGAGGAGTGGTGCCTGAGAAGAAGCTGTGTTTCCTGTTTCACGAGCTTTGCAGTGTAGTTGGGGGCAGGCTGCTGAGCCCGTGGCATTGCTGCCGAACACCTCTTTGAGTTCATGGCAGGAAATAATAGTTAAATAATAAATTATACTCTCCTATCTTTTGTTATTTTGAACTATAAAATGAGTGGGGTTTTATACCTACTGCTTATGTAAGTTATGCTCCCTTGATCATTTTCTTTGTATTAAAAAGTCTACATAGAGGTCTGCATAAACTTCAGTCAAAGACCTGTTTCTATGAACTTGTAGGGCTCATCAGAAGGAAAGACATTCAGAATAAGAAAATACAGTTTACATGTTTGTTAATTGGTTCTTCTCGCTCTCAGACCCACTCATAATTAGCTCCATTAATGTACACAAATTCTGAGCCTCAGATAAGGTAGAAATGCTGCAAAAGAGCTGGCAAGTTATACTGGGAATTTCTGAGGTTAGCATGCAAGCTAAATATCCAAAATAAAACGAAAACTGGAATAATACAGGTAGACCTCAAAAGTCCTGAAATCACCAATTTATACGTAGGGAGGTTTTATTGTTCTTGTTGTTGTTTTGTTGAAACAGGGTCTTGCTCTGTCACCCTGGCCGGAGTACATTGGTGTCATCATAGCTCACTGCAGCCTCAGTAGCTCAAGTCATCCTCCTGCCTCAGCCTCCCAAGTATCTGGGATTACAGGCTCATGCTACCCCATCTGGCTTTTTTTTTTTTTTACTTTTTGTAGATTCAGGGTCGCCCTATACTGTTCAGGCTGATCTTGAACCCCTGGCCTCAAGCAGTCTTCCAGCCTTGGCCTCCTGAAGTGATGAAATTATAGGTGTGAGCTACTGCCCAGCCTAGGGAGGATTCTTAATAGTATATTTTAAAAATCTAAAAAGGAAGATAACTTTTTCTGAATAATTTTATAATTTAACTATATATGATTGTCCTTCCAAAAATTCAAAATTAAACTGGAAGACAGTGGCCATTATATCTGGATACCCTCTGTAGCTATTAAAGGCCTAGTGATTGATATTTTGTACCTCCATTGATCCCAACCCATCTCTCCATTGGCCATTCATTCTAACAGACTGGAAAGGGAGGGAGGCACAGGGGAGGAGCTTAAATTCAAATTTGTCCATATGGTATCTTCTCCTCTGCTGTAAAGGGATACATATCAGAAAAAGTGGAAGTAATTAAAACATAAGTAAAATCAACGTTTCTAAAAAAAGGGAACCACATGGCATAATAGAAAGAGACAGACCAAGGCACTTGCCTTAAACTTGGTCTCAAGTCTTTCCATTTGTACAATGCCAATAATATCTCCTCATAGGGTTGCTGTGGGTTAAACATGTGGAAAGTTCCTAATAATATTTTGCATGTATTTTGCTCATCAGGTGGTACTTCTTATTACTGTTGCTTCAATAATTCTTTATTCTCCCTGAATAGTGTTCTGAAAATAGCATCACAAAAATTCCAAGATTCCCGTTGGGAAGGATTCACGTGCTGCTGAGTCACTAAGAAAACAGTTTATGTGACACTCTAGTTGGTCATGTACCAAAGCAACCACATTCAGAAAGCATTTTTGGGTTGGCACATTCCTCATCAGCTGTATGCTCTCCTTCTGATACTAACCCAGCCTAAGGACCAGCTTTAGTATTTAAAAATTTGCTGTACATCTTCTCTAATTTTCATTTGCTTAAGTTTTAATAGTTGATTTAATAATATATTTTCTTGGAAGATTAGAGTTTTAAAAATGGATCTAGAAGCTTCTTTCTTAATTAAAAGAACATTTAGAATTTTGAATTATTGTTGTTGAAAATGTTTGCCTTATGCTTTGTAAATATATCTTTTAATTTTTTGTTGCTTGAAGGACTAATGCCTTTTCATAAATTCACCAACATTAAAAAAATTGCTTCAGTTATTGCTACTACTGACAAACATTAATTTAATAAGTCCTAATTTATGCTGTGTATTCAAATACTTATTTAATTTAGGATAATTAATAACAATGGGAATTATTATTATTTACAGACAAGGAGACTAAGGCTCAAAGAGGCCAATTATATTCCCAAGATGCGCATCTACAATAAAGCAGGCCTGGGATTTACATTGTTTCCAGGAGGCTCTTGGAATATCACATAGCAATGACTTACAACTAACATCACTGTCGTGTGGCTATCGCTAGTTTTTAGGTGCACCTATTTCCACTTGAGTGTTGAAGGGACATGTAAAAAGCAGCTGCATTCACTAGAGGGGAATATGGGCCCATCAGCTCAAAGAAATCACTCATAGCAGCCACCTCAGAGGAAAAGAAGAATATGATTCATGCTTTTTGTTATTTCTCAATATTCTGTTGTAAAACCATTTGCTAACTATGGTGCTGGTCTTCGTGCAAATAGCGTACTAAAGCCACTCACATAAAGTGGCTGGAAGATTAAATCTCTGTATTATCTGAGCTGCTGATCTATAAATAAGACATTTGAAATCAAGTGATATTTAATGAAATACCAGAATGAAAAAAAATTGGAACATAGCATTAGGGCCAATGGTCTGATGTTTAAATAAGGATTAGCTGAGCAATAGTTAAATAAGAAGTTATTTCTATTTAGGAAATGTTATAGTAAAGAGAGGTGGTCCTTGTCTATAAAAATTGTTATTATAAGTCCCTGTATCTTGTGAAAGTTCCTAAGCAACCCATTAACATTTAGGAACAACATTACAAAAGCAATTGGTTAGGTAAAGTGTACTCTCTATCCGTGATTTTTTGAAGTTAAAAATTTATAAAATCAGAAAGAAAAATCTTTCAGCTTTGAAAAGTTCAACCAAGTATTATTGACATAGCTAATGGATATGTATTTGAAGAGCCAGTTCTAACTTGATGTCCCACATCTTTAAGGCCAATGAAATTTTACTGATCACTTAATTTTATGAGAACTAAGCCTCAGACTGTCAAAGGAACTCCTTGTAAATATATTACGTGAATGGAGAGTCTGGGATGTTTTAATACATGTAGATCATTGATACTGAGAGATTGATTTTTAGATATTGAGACTGTAGTCCCAAGTAAAAAGCAGGATGAGGCCAACTTCCAGGAATCAAATGGAAATTGTTGGTTCTTTCTCAAACGGCTAGGCCAAATGTGGTGGCAAGCACGGTAATCCCAGTGACTTGGGGGGCTGAGGCGGGAGGATCGCTTGAACCCAGAACTCTGAGCCTGTAGTAGACTATAATTGCATCACTGTACTACAGCTTTGGCGACAGACAGACAAACAAACAATAACAAACAAACCCAAGGGCTAGCTTTGCACAAGAAAGGGAAATTCACAAGAAAAGAAAAATGGTACAAAAAGCAAGCTGGGTAATGATAAACTGCTTGCACTAGAAGTTGCTCAGATCAAAAGGGCTCCATTTGAAGACAAATAGCTGCTGTTTTTTACACGGGAAATGTTTTTGGCAGGTCCTGAATCCGCCCATGCCCTGCCTGGCTCTGCAGTCCTCTCTGTCCCTGACAGCCTCTTAGTTGGCCCCTGTATTCCTCGTCTACTTTTACCAGGTACGTGGCAGGGACCTCTTCTCCTCACATTGACTACTTGCTCTATCTTCTAGCTGATTTAGGGCAGCCTTTCCCCCTACCCCTTTGTTTGACTCTCCTGTTCACTATGAGAACCAAACTGTCATAACAAATTCAGAGTGACTCAGGGTTTCTTATTTTTCAGTCATTTTTAGAGGAATTGGGTAGATGGTGGCAGAATCTATTTTGTTGTGATGACCAGGAAGAGAAGTTTTGTTTTTATTTCTACTAAGACAGTTGAAATAACTTCAACCTCCTTGAAAGTTCTAGGTTCTTTGGGAAACTGGGTTGTGAACAGGAAATTAGTTTAAATATCAGCAATGGCGATTCCCTCATATATGTCCTGTCGTTTTCTTGGTCGTGGAAAGTCTATCTGTGTCTTCATATTGTGAGAGAGAGTTCTGAGAGGAGATGAGGGAATGTGGCTTGAAGAGATGTGCTAAATGAAGTGGGAGCCTGTAACCAGGACAAAGCTGTTTGTCCTATTCTGTGACACTTTTACAACAATGCACCGTGAGAACAGCAGAACTCTGCCAGGCCTTGCCCCTTCTCAGATTTGACTCACTTGTCACAGTGGGCCCAGAGTGCCGCACTCCCAATGCATCCCGTTATCAAAGCTTCCCACAGTAGTGACAGACCTCGTAACACGATCTTACCAGTGACAGTGTCATTTAGTGGCTTTTCCCAGTCCAAGATGACAAATGAAGGACACCCTTCCACGGTGACCACAGTGAGGTTGGTGGGTGGGTTCTGTGGCGGGCTGGTGGCATTCCCATCTGTGGCTTCCTCTTTAGGGAACCGCTTGACGGAGTCAGTAATGGAGCAGGGACTGTTGTCAGGCTTTGGGATGTATCGCACGTGAGGACCTATGAGAGAGAGAGAGGACCCTCATGCTTAACAACTTGGAAACTTGTAAAGAATACAGAAGGGAGACCCTAATGTAATTATTGTTTAAGGACATCTGGTCTCATGTAAGCTGATGACTGAAAGCAGTGTTGTGAATAGTTCAAACTTGGAAAATCCAAAATCTTTCCTCTGAGATACAGAAAGCAGATGATGAGGTTGATTGACTTCCCATAATAAATAGGTTTCACTTAAGCCTGGTGTAAACCTCATAATTTATGGGGCAGGGGGTCTTACCTCCCTAGTGGTAAGCCCTTTGCTCACCATAGTTCTGATCCTATCTAATAAACCTGAAAAGTCAAACTCACAAGGATCAAGTCGTTCCAAGTAATTCTACTGCACCCCAGAAAAAAACTCCACAATATTAAAAAAAGAAAACATTTTTTTAGATCTCTCTGAGATCCAAAAAGCTCAGAAAAAACTAAGCACAACAAATCTGAAAACGATGCCAACCATAGTCTCAAAACCAGTAATAAAGAGAAAATCCTTAAAGGAGACAGAGGGAAAAAGACACTTCTGGCCCAACAAAGACTGGGGCAGCTTTCTCATTGGAAAGTGAGAGGCAGTGGTGTAACGTTTTCAAAAACTGAAAGAAAAACATCATTTGGAACTCAATAAGTAATGGAAATATCCTTTTTATAAAAAGCAAGATACTTTTGTTAGACCCACCAACCTATAAGAATTCATTACTAGCAGACCCTCCCTGTAACAAATACTAAGGGAAGCCTTTCAGGCAGAAGGAAAACGACACCAGATGGAAATATGGATCCATACAAAGGGATGAAAAGCCTGGAAAAGTAACCATGTAGGTAAATGTACACAGTATTTTCTTATTATTCCTAAGTGATAATTTAATGCTTAAAATAAAAATAATTTCGTATAATGTATGTAAGATATAAAAGTAGAATGTATGACAACAGTAGCTCAGGAGTAAAGAAGAAAGAAAAGAAGCGATGCAGGTGTAAGTAAGATTCTGATTCTTTTGGACATGAAGTTCCATATCATCACTGGAGGGTGGATTACGATAATTTACAGATACAAACGATAAGCCCCAAAGCAACCACACAAATAATAAAACAGAGAGTCGTGGCTAATAAGACAATGAAAAAGATACATTAGAATCATAAAGTACTCAACCCCAAAAAAGGTAGAAAAGGAAAAGAGGGAACAGAATAGATAGGACAAATAGGAAACAAATAGCAAGATGAAGATTTAAACCCGACAATATCAACAGTCATATTAAATGTAAGGTTCTATACATCTAAAATAAAATGCAGAAATAGTTATATTGGGTACAAAAGTAGGACCCATCTGTATGATACCAATAAGAAAAACAGTTAAATATAAAGAGACTAATAGGTTAAAAATAAAAGACTGAAAAAAAGATGATACTAATGAAAAGAAAGCTTGACTAGACATATATATATATTAACAAATTAGATTTCAGAGCAAAGAATATTACCAGTAACAAAAAAGGTCATTTTGTAACAAAGCATCAGTTAGGAATTTATTACAATTCTAAATAATTTAGAGCTATGCCAGAATGCAGACCTTTAAAATATGTGAAATAAAAACTGATAGAGCTGCAAGTAGAAATTAATCTATAATTATAGTCAGCGATGTCAGTAATCTTTTCTCATTAATTTATAGATCGAGTAGACAGAATATCAATAAGGATATAAAAGAACTCTACAATCCAGCCATGCAACTTGACGTAATTGACACTGACCGAGCACTTGCTATGAACTGGTCTGTGTTCCTCTCAGAGCCACGTGTTGAAGCCCTGATGTCCATTGTGACTGTATTTGGAGACAGGGATTGAAGAGGATATTAAAGCGAAATGAGATCATAAGGGTAGAGCCTAATCCAATCCCAGTGGTGTCCTTAAAACAGGAGGAAGACAACAGAGAGGTGCACAGAGAGGCCACACGAGGGCGCACGAAGACTGTGAAGGTGGCCAGCCGTCTGCACGCCACGGAGAGAGGCCTCAAGAGGAACCAAACCTGCCAACCTCAGACTTCTCCCTTCCAGAACTGTGAGAAAAAAATTTCTATTGTTTAAGCTACCAGGTCTGTGGTATTTTGTCGTGGCAGCCTAGTAAGTTAATTCAGCACCTCATGTAAGAGTGGGAGAAAAATACGCATTCCTTTAAAGTTCATACAGAACATGTGCCAAGGCAGACCATGTTCTAGACAGGTGGTTTTCAGCTAGTGTGCTGTGAAAATTTTTATAGTTCATTAAATAAATTATTTACAAAAGAAGTTCAAGCACAGTAAGTATGTTCTTTTTTTTTTTTTTTTTTTTTACTTTTTTTGGATCAACATAATTTATGTGTGCCATGGAAGCTTAACTATAGGTTCAACTGTGCTATAGGATAATAAAAGTTGAAAAACACTGTTCCAGACCATAAAAAATTTATCAAATTGAAGAAGATTCACTTTATACAGAGTATCAGAACACAAAAGAGTTAAATTATGAATCAATAAGAGATTGGTTTCTGAAACACTTCAAATACTCATATAAATAGAGACAGAATCTCACTCTGTTGCCCTGGGGAGAGTGCAGTGGCATTAGCCTAGCTCACAGCAACCTCAAACTTCTAAGCTAAAGCCATCAGCCTCTTTAACGGCTGAGACTACAGATGCCCACTACAACACCTGGCTAACTTTTCTCTCTCTCTCTTTTTTTTTTAGTGGAGATGGAAGCTCTCTTTTGTTAGTCTGGTCTGAACTCCTGAGCTCAAGGGTTCCTCCCTCTTCGGCCTCTCAGGGTATTAGGACTATAGGCGTGAGCCATCACTTCCAGCAATCTTCAAATATTTAGGAATTAAATAATACAATTCTAAGTAATCAAGTGGTCAAAGCAGAAATTAAAAGGTAAATTTAGAAGTATTTTGAACAGAATAAACATGAAGACATATCAAAAAAGTTTGGGGGCGGCGCCTGTGGCTCAAAGGAGTACAGCGCCGGTCCCATATGCCGGAAGTGGCAGGTTCAAACCCAGTCCTGGCCAAAAATTGCAAAAAAAAAAAAAAAAAGTTTGGGTAGTGCTTAAGTAGTATCCAGGGGAAAATCTGTAGTGCTAAAAGTCATATTAAAAAAGAAGAAAGACCTTTGTTTCCATGGCACTATCAGTAAGCCTACTCTGTTAAACCAAAAGACTGGTGGTTTGAGCCCACCTGGGAATTGAGAGCTTTGGTGTCCGAGTTTCTTTTAAAAACAGGTGTCAGATCAAAGAGCTACTTTTCACCTGAAGAAAATAGAACTAAAAGAGGGAACTGAATTCAAATTAAACAGACAAAAACAAGTAAGATCTAAATAAAAATAAATGAAATAGAAAAGAGAAAATATAACAAGAAAAATAATCAGCGAAAGAAAAAGTTGGCCTTTTCAGATACAAGGAATCCATAAACTTATAGACAGACTGATTAGGCAACAGAAAAAAAGACACAAGTTAGTAATATCAAGGATGAGGGAGGTGACATCAACACAGATTCCACAGATCTTATAAAGAACTTAGATGAGGCACCTTGAAAGACATAAACCATCAAACCTCACTAGGGAGAAAACAACTTCTGAATAGCCCTGTATCTAGAAAAGAAAATGAATTTATATGTAAGAACCTTCCCACAAAGATAAGGAAGTTTGGTGTAATTCTGATAGTAAAACTGCAATATACTCCATGAATACATCTCTAAAAATTGTTTTGGCAATTTAAATCCAACAATATTTAAAATGAGAATACATTATGACCAAGTGGGGTTTGTCCCTGGAATACACGATTGGTTTAAAATGTAAAAATCAGTTATATAATTATGTGAACTAATAAAAATCATATAATCATCTCAATAAAAGCAGATAAGTCAAGCATAATCCAGCTTCAATTTCTGATAAAAATTCTCAAAGTAGGAAAAGAAAGAAACTTCCTTATCCCAATAAATGAATTTATGAAAAAAATCTGCAAGTAATACCATACTTAATGATGAAAGATTGAATTCTTTATCCATAGATCAGAAATAAGGATTTTTTTCTTATAATTTCTAAATAATATTTTACTAGAGGCTCCAGTCAGCACAATAAAGAAAGAAAAAATAAGGCACCCAAGCCAGAAAGGAAGATATAAAACTAGTCTCAGATAACATAATTTTGTGTGTTGAAAATCTAATCTGTCTACAAAAAAACTATGAGAATTAATGACTTTTATAAGATATAAGATCACTGTACAATTTTCCTCTTATATTTTAGCAACGTATAACTAGAAATTAAAATAGGAAATACCTCTTCTATAGTTTTCTATATACAGAAGCCTATAAAACATTGGTAAGAGAAATTTTAAAAACCTAAATAACCATGTTCATTGCTGGGAAGACAATACTGTTTAGCTGTAAATTATTCCCAATTGACCTATAGCTCCAATGTAATTCCAGTCAAAACCTAAGCAAGTTATTTTTGCAATAATGACAAGCTGATTCTAAAATTTATATGGAAATGAAAAGAACTCAGAATCACCAAAACAACTTTGAAACAATAAGAACAATGTTGGAGACTAACACAACTTGATTGCAAAAACTGCAAAAAAAAAAAAAAAAAAAAAAAGGAAAGTGAAATATTTGAAAAAAATTTATACACTTAGCTTCATTAAAAAGACACACACTAGGACAAAATATTTTTAAAGTATTTATCTTAGGCTAGGCACCTGTGGCTCAATGGACTAAGGCGCCAGCCACATACACCTGAGCTGGTGGGTTCGAATCCAGCCCGGGCCCACCAAACAACAATGACGGCTGCAATCAAAAAAGACGGCTGCAACCAAAAAATGGCCGGGCGTTGTGGTGGGCGCCTGTGGTCCCAGCTACTTGGGAGGCGGAGGCAGGAGACTCGCTTGAGCCCAGGAATTGGAGGTTGCTGTGAGCTGTGATGCCACAGCACTCTACCCAGGGAGCCTTTTTTTGAGGCTCTGTCTCAAAAAAAAAAAAAATTAA
>CAUYRH010155638.1:0-22578 GCA_963574655.1 Perodicticus potto | reverse complement strand
ATTAAATTATTTAAAATTGTTTATAAAACCAGCACATTTTACCCCATAATTGAATTCATGTAAACAGATTTTATTTAATAATAATTAAAAAAAAACCCAGGTATGCCCCTGACAACCGCCCCCCCCCCCCGCGAAACTGGTTCGCTATCTAGTCTTCCCTGTACCTACTCCAGTACCTCAGGCTGCAGAAGGAGGCCTGAGAGGCACCTTTATGCCTTTGCCTTTGAGCTCTGCGCCACAGACCTTCTTTATCGTCTCCATCATGAACCAGTTCAATCTCCCTAGACATAAGAGCCAGCTCATGTGCTGGCTGTTACATGAGACCTGGTCAATAATACGTATTCTGTGCATATCTGTGGATGGATGGAGGGATGGGTCTCCCTATGAACGGTCCTATCTCTGTCTGGTCAGTACGTCACACACAGTACACTTCTGTCCCTATTAGGCAACGCTCCGTGCGGTCCCTTCTTCATAAACATCCACATATGGTTCTTCTCTCCCTTACTGAATGGGACACTCTTACAGGCTGAATTATATCCATCTTTGTATCCCACACGACCCCACTAGAAATCCGCCGTCAGGATCTCAGCGACACAGCACACACCTGGCGGCAGGAGGCAAACGCGCGTAACGGCGAATTCGATGCATACAAAGGCTGAAGCTTAGCACGAATGATTAGCTTCAACCAATCCAGACAAAAATTAGGTCTGTAGGCTGATGCTAACTTTTGCCAGAGATACTCAAGGTCATTACCTACTCCTCCCTCCTCCTTCAGGACTCAACTCTGGCACCATCTCTGCTGAAAACTGAGAACCCTCTCCTCCCCACTCCCCCCACGAGACCCCGGGCCCTCCTGCCCCTCGCTGTCCAGCCCTGGGTGCTTCCACCCTTCCAATACACGGCTGAGCTCGCCACCGTGTAACTACTGCTCCCTGTGTCTGTCTTCAGAGTACAGGGGCTGACTTCGCTCAGCCCTCTGACTCACTGTCCCCAACACAGTATCTGGCAAACACTTGGCCCTTAATAAAGAGTTCTTAGTAAGTACTTTATTTTAGAAGAACTTAGCTAATATTCTCATATTTTTATCGACTAGGTACAATCATCGTTGTTAACAATCCCAGGACATGTCTCTGAATCTCTTAGAATGACAGAACTTCGCCTGGGTTTTATAGACAGGTGACCCCAGTTTGCAACATTTGCTCTGCTTCTTACTAGGGTTATGATCTTAAAAAACTCATACACCCTGTCCAGGGCTATTTCCTCAAACCTCGCAGGGGAACAACAACACCTACCCTGCAGAGTGTCGTGAGGACTAGAGGTTATAAAACTAAGGGTTCTAACAGAGCTCCTGGCCATTGGTTATTGCTAAATAACGACGGCAATTATGCATATATAATTACTAGACTAAGAGGACAAGTAAAGATTGATTTTTCCCAGTGAAAACATGTATATATATACACATATGCGCAGTTTTTTTAATTTGAGCATTTTTTGAAAAAAATCAAACTTAGAAACATTAATTCAGGAATCTACAGACATAGTACACATCATTAAGGCAATAAATAGTCAAGTTTCCTGCAAGAATCTCGATGCGGCAGGCAAACAAATATATAATGAAATACACAGGAAAAATACTGCGCTAACAGAAAAACATGCGAAGTGTGACACATGAGCTAAGTATGCGGGGTCTGTCTTCAACTGGATTTCTGACCCACAGTTTTCCAAGGGTAATTTAAAAAGATCACTGGGGAGGAAAGAGGACCTTTGTTTCATAACATTAAATATTTAAAGCAGGTGGATGATAAAAACACTGGATTTCAGGGATTCTTCATCGCTCTCTGAGCCTCCCAGACGTTAACTCTGTGCATGGTGCATATGTATGCCATCCTGAGAAAAACCGGTATGGAAAATGTGTTTCTGACACAGTCTCCAAGGGAAAAAAATTTAGTGTCTAGCTTCCTGTGTAAACAAATGTCATCACATTCAAAGAACAGTACATCAGGAAATTCTTTGGAAAACATCTATGTTTCATCAGGGGCGGGAGGGTGGGGGTGTTGAGTGAGAGCGAGAGAGAAAGAGAAAGAGGCCTGCCAGCGTTCCACCACGCGATGACCTCAGGAGCACTGTCAGACAAATCATTAAAAAGGCAGCACACGCAAATTCTCCTCCACTGCAGATGCAGAGAGGTTAGTGAAAGCAAGATGATCACTTAAGATCAATTTAAGAAACCTCCCTTCTTACAAATAACAGTAAGTAGGTGGATTTGTCCAGACCACGCTATTTACATATCCTAAAACCTATCATTTTGTGCCATGGCTAAAATTTCACGTTATGTCACGAGTCTTTCCCCTCCGCCCCCCACACAATGTGGCTGCTTCGAAGATTGTCAGATTGGGAATAAGGAGAAGACAGAGCTGTTGTGTTGAAGTCTCAAAAATTCACAACTGAATTTAAATTACACAACGTTCAGTTGAAGTGTTTAAAAAAGGACAAATGGTTTAGGAAAGGCAGAGCCGCGGATTCTTACATCATGGTATGAAAACACTTTCCAACACATGTTCTCAACACAGACCTCACCCCCTGTGTTAGGTGTGCACACTACGTAAATCCTTTATTTAGCAATCATCCTAACGGCACCTTGAATTCTTCAGACTAATGGATATCATACAAACAAGTAAATAAACACCAAAATAGGGCTGGACTCAGCCTCAGAACATAAAGTAGCAGAAGCCAGAGTTGCCTCCTGCCTGAAAACAACTGTAAAGGTGGACGACACGTGCAAACGGCAGTGAGCAAGATGTGGCCACCGGCAACAAAGGAGAGTGATCCCTGAGAAGCTGAGCAGATGAGGCGCACCTGGTAACTGCCCCAGCGTACCGTCTGGAGGACGTTTCCCAGCCATGACACAGGCGCAGACTCCAGGGACACTGGCAGCGTCGCTGAGTGCAGGGCTTGGAGACAGAAGCCCAGGGAGCCTAAGGCAGCCAAAGACCAGATGGAGGACAGTGTTACAGAGAGAGAGCGCCAAAGAGCTGTGCATACAGGATCAGTTAAGTATTGATCAGCACATGAGGAAACCACCCACAGCCAGGGAGGAATCACCGGGAAGAATTAGAGGAACAGTGCCTGGTATTCACAAAGGACCCAGATTAGCCAGCGTGGAGGAAACTCATAATTTATAGGGCATCGGTTAGAGTATTAAGAAGGGTTTTGCCTTGATAGTGGGGAAAAATCCAGTCTAAACTAAATGCAACCCCAGTCTTACCTAACATGGCTTAAAAGCAAGATCTGAAAGGATCAAATTATTGCTAGGTGTCTTAACTACGTCCTGCAACAGAGCTCAAGAATATTTTTAGGAATACCAAAGTGTCTAGTACCCAATGAGGTAAAATTCTGGTATCCAATCCACAATTATTAAGTATACAAAAAAGTAAAAAAATATCACTGTGAGAAGGAGAAAGATTAATTGATCAGTGCTGACCCAGATATGTCCCAGATGTTAGAATTAGCGGAAAAGGACATTAAAACAGTTTTTTAAGCTGTGTTGCACATGTCCCACAAACAAGAGTGGAGAAAGGCGATGTCAAGAGGTAGCAATATGAAAGATATAAAAAAGAGCAAAATTGAATTTCTAGAAAAGAAAACCCCAAAATCTAAGATAAAGAATACACTGGATGGCAGATTAGACATTAATGGCAGATTAGACATCACAGAAGTAAAGATTAGTGAAACTGAAGACACAGCAATAGAAACTAATAAAAATGAGACAGACAAGACACATGGCTCTATTCCAAGTCCATAATTGCAAAAGTGTGTCTGCAAGTTAAATGAGTCCACTTGTCCTGAGCTGAGACAAAATTCATTATATCACTGAAGATCAATTCAATACTATAAAAGTGCTTATTTTTCTGTTAATAAAATTAAATGAGTTTATAGACGTCTCATTTTACAATCTTTCTATTAATGAATACAACCTTTAGACCTTTATGTTGTCAAGTATGTGTGAAAGTTCACCAGCTAAAGAGACTGGGAGACGTCATTAGAGGCAGAGGAAACAGCAACTGCAGAAATTCACCAAAGCATGAAAAAACAATAAATGAGGGTATCACCAACATACAACGCATGTGAAGAGTAATAATGAGATGGGAAAATGGGGTAGAAATTTAAAATCAGGTCCAGATAACAAAGTGCCTCATAACATGGCAAGGATTTTGTATTTTATCCGAAAGCACTAGGAAGCCATCAGAAATTTCTCAGCTTGGGAATGGCATGGTAGAGATGGCTTTGGCAAGCTATCAGAGAGCCCTGGAGGACACTGGAGACTTCAGGCAGGGACACCAATCGATAGTTCAGAGAGACAGGATAACGAAATGAATGGGGTAGAAGTGGGGCTGCTGATTAAAGAGGGATTTAGGAAGAAGGAAGACAAATAGAATCTGGGAATTGGTCGCATGTGCCCATGTGATGTGACGGTGAGGAAGGAAGGATGGGTCATTCCAAAGTTCCAACGTGTATGACTTCAGAGGCAGGGGAGAGATAAGCATGATTCTGTACGTGCTGAAGTCGGTTTGGGCCGGTTAAGCAGGGATAGCACATGTATATTTCAAGTGTGGAAGTAGGAAACTCAGGCTTCTACTCTTCTATAACAGAATCTCTTCAAAGAAATCAAAAAGGATGATGATGCTCAGTCCTTGCAAAGTACACAGAGTGAGATGGGAAGTGAAGAAGCCTTTCTTAGTTTCTTGTGTGCCGCTAGAACAGACCACCACAGGGTGGGCAATTTATAATCAACAGAAATTTACTGGCTCATGGTTCTGGAGGTTGGGAAGTCTCAGATCAAGCCCTGGCAGCCTTATTGCTGCGTCACTCTATAAAGCAGGACAAAAAGAATAAGAGAGAAACGAAAGGAGGTGAACTCATCCTTGGATAGGGGAGCCACTCCCAAGATAATAAGCCCACTTCTGCAGCTAACAGCATCAACCCATTCACCAAGGCAGAGCCCTCAAGGGTCTAAGATCCTCTCATTAAGCCCCACCTTCCAACACTGCTGCCTTGGGGATTGTTTCCAAAATACACTTCCTTGGGGGACATACCATACAGAATTCGGCACTGTGCCATCTAACGGGCTGATGGAGACTGAGGAGAAATAATCAGGCTGGAGAGAAACCAGGTGAGAGTGGTGTCAAGAAAAAGGAAGAACAAGATCAAACACAACAGAAAACTGGTCTTAACTGAGGGAGAAAAACTGGCCACAGGCATTCCAATTTAAAGATTACTGGTGCCTTTTACACGAGACAGAGCAGGGGTGTTGAGATGTTAAAACCAGATTCCTCTGAGATACAAGGTAAAAAACTTGACATTGCTACATAGATCTGTCTTTAAATCAGCGGTCCTCAACCTGTGGGTCGTGTCCCCTTTGGGGGTCGAACGACCCTTTCACAGGGGTCGCCTAAGATTATCCTGCATATCAGATATTTCCATTAATTACAGTTATGAAGTAGCAACGAAAATAATTTTATGGTTGGGGGTCACCACAACATGAGCAACTGTCTTAAAGGGTCACATTAGGAAGGTTGAGAACCACTGCTTTAAATACTTCAATAGCAGGAACCCTAGTCAACACAGTATGTTAATGTTAATTGTGATTCTAACAAGTCATTACGTAGCACTGATAGGCATTATATGAGACAATTTAGATACACTTTCTTCTCTAATTCTAGACACTTTAGATGACTTCAAAACAATCTTTTGCTATTCCCAAATTTTCACCATATTGCTAATCTTCTGACCAAAATATCCAACTTGGCTATTTGTACCTTAAGAATAAGGCCAGGTGAGGTAACTCATGAGGGGGAAGGATCGCTTGAGATCAGGAGTTTGAGACCAGCCTGACCAAGAGTGAGACCCTGTCTCTACTAAAAATAGAAAAAAAAAATTAGTCAGGCACGGGGGCAGGTGCCAACTACTCAGAAGGCTGAGGCAGGAGGATTACTTGAACCCAGGACTTTGAGGTTGCTGTGAGCTAGGCTAAGGGTATGGCACTCTTGCCTGGTCAAAAGAGTAGGACTTCGTCCCATCTAGTGAAGTTCTGGGGATATAGTAAAAACTCAATATCCTTTAAGACTCTTGAAAATATTTTTGACTTTGAGTTTATTATGTGCATGATTTGTATTCGACAACAGAAAAGAATTTTTTTTTTTTTTACACTATCCAGTTCTGCCCAAGTTTGGAAGCTCACTGGAAAAACAAGGTATGCAGGTAAAAATTTAAATTATAGCTTTAAACATCAAATGAGTGCCACTACATTTATAATAGCACTGTATGAGTACAGTAAAAAAGAGTTTGCTGTGAGCTAGTGTTGTGAAAGAAATATTTATGCAGCTGGTAGAAGTTAAGTAAGGGTTTGAAAATTCTGACAGGCAAAGACAAGGCTTTCCAGGAGGTGGAAATGCCTGAGTGCAGGAAGAGTGGCCCATGTCCCCTGAGTCAGGAGTTCATGGCCAATGATTGATTGAGCAAAAGTTTCAACTTTACTGTTCTTTGCCCCAAATTCAGTCCATTTCCAGCGTGTAATTTTTCTTCCCTTATCTCTGCATCTCATGTCCACACTCTGTGATCAGACCCTATTTCAGCCATGCCGACCTCCTCATTACCCGACTCGGCACTATTAGCACATCTGTGGATCGTCCGTTTTACTGCTGAAGTCGCCCGGGGTTTCCTGGCACCCTGCACATCAGGACACACGGTTTTTCCTATGTGTCAAAGACCCAGGCCAGACCACGCTCCTGTGTTTTCCTTTCTCCACCCTAACTCACAGCTATTTTTCCTATGCAAATTTACTCTAAAAGAACCACACATACACACACACACACACACACACATATACACAGACACAGACACGCGCACACCCCATGGCAAACTAGAGGTTTTCCCTCTTCCAGACCTCACTGAACTCAAAGTTACTCTTAATGCTCAAGCCTGTAAGTCATAATTTAATGCTTGGAAACCATTAATCCTGTACATAAAGAACAGAGTTTACTGCCAATGAGTTGTTCAAGTACTAACACAGTCTGTTTCTTTATTAATTTTTATTTAAGTTCTCTATAAAAATGTTTGTAACAGAATATGTATATATATTTTCTCTTTCTCTCTCAAAGGGGCTGAGGAATGGGAATTGAAGAATGACAGTTCCTTGAAGACAGACCACGTGTTTATTCAACTCAGGTCGAAGAGTATTAGCAAGGGCATATGAGGACTTAAGAAACAATCCCCCCAAAAGTAAATTAGAATGTTTTTCAAGCTATCCTTTGACACCAGATTCGAAACAAATGAAATATTAAAACTAAGGCTTTGGGGGCCTAAATTTTCTTCTGCAGCTCAGATATTAGGTCTATATATCTTAGACATTTAATAGTACCTTTTGCAAAATTTATTTGGTAATTACCCTGACTGAAAACTCTAGCTAAAATACTGTGGTTTTGGCTTAGAATACTCTGTGGTTGTACCCAAAGCTGGAAAACATACATTACTACTTTCAAAAAGTCTCTGTTCTCTCACTAAATTTCCCTCTGGTTATACATTGATCATTTGCTCACTGATAGAGATGACTACCTGCCACGTGTACACAATCTAGTGACAATCACAAGCCCAAATCTAAATTATTTCATTTCTAATAAGCACCAGACTACTACTGCTCATTTAATAAACAGGAAGTGCCTGTGTGCCTTTAGCACTATGTGGAACGCAACAGGCACAGAGAGAGATAAAACATTACCAGTAAGTACCAGATCCTCAGAATTCACACCTTGAGATGTAAACAGCAAATGACAACACAATTCTAAGAGCCAGAAACTCACAAAGCAATAGAGGAACACTAAGAGGAAAAGTAGAGAAAAACATCTGAGGAGGTGCCGAAAGATGTGTAAGAAAGTGACATATAAACTAGAGGCCAAAGGAGGAAAAAAAGAAGGGAAGAGATATTGAACAAAGATTATTTGTCAGACATAAGTGACGTTATCTCACTGTTGCCACCATTTTCGAGATGGTGAGACCTAGGCAAGCACTTGCTAGAATGCCACGCCGCCAACTTCAGATAACAATTTGTATGTTCTATCTAATGTACAAGCTTCCGAAGACAAGGACGCATTTTTCAGGTGGAAAAGAGAAAAAATGAATTTGCTACAGTTTAAGTTTCCTAAAGTATTTCTTATGAAATTTTTACTTATAATGAATTGACATTCAAAAATGGTTGCAGCTACGATTTTCTATCTATCATCAAAGGCTTTTAAAACCCAGTTCATTGAAAAATACCCAGGGTCCAAGGTCACTGTAGAGAATTGTGAAACTTTCAAAATTGTATGTAACATGTGTCTACATGCATTCTTGGGGAGGAAAAAGTCAAAAGCTTTTATGAGTCCTAAAGGGGATCTACAAACCTCTCTGGCTTCCTCCCCCCTAAAGACTAAAACCACTAACATCTCTAGACAGTTTTGCTAGGCTTATTAATGTTTGCCAAAAGGAAAGAAAACCTATGTAAAATTCAGTGTCATATATACGAAAATACATTTCATACATGAAAGGGAAGAAGATTCATACAGTCTATCAATAATGGCACAACTTGACAATGAGCCGCCCAGATGAACCTTTCCCATGTTTCACATAGCGACTCAGGATGTTCACAGTGAAAGGACCATTTAGAAAGTTAATTTCCTTTTCATCATGCTTGTTAAGTGTTTACTTTAATTCACATCCTGTGTGACCCTATGGGAAAATTTTTAACTAATACTGGGGAAAATCCCATAGGGTTCCACAGGATGTGAACGGAGCCTGCACGGAACTACCTTCAGCTTGACAAATAAAATTAGACAGGTGAGTTTCACTTTCTGTTTGTCATAAGTTCCACTTTCTGGTTCCCAAAGTTGAAAAGTCGCAGTGTGTCTGCATTCCTGAACTGGCAAGGCAATAAAATCCCAATGTTCTTGCTCGCTTTCCAAGGAAGGATTTCTCTGTGTTGTACTGCAAAATTCCTTGGGCAGAAAAGGCAAATCTGCGGTGCCAGTCAAGGACAGCCGGTCGGAGCGCTCCCCGGGGCTCCTCCGTACCTGCACTCACAGCTCAGCTGCCGTTTTCCATTTCCTGTGGAGAACACACATCATACCACTTCCCCTATAGAAAAAAGAAAGCAGCCCAATTTAATTGCTGATGGAAACACTGTCATAATTTCCACTGGCCAAGCTTGAAACCATTACTGATCTAACCTTCATTAATTTTTCCACAACAATTTGCAGAAATGTCAGCTAGCAGCTGTAGGAAGACTGATTAATTGTCCTTGTCACCGCCACTGCACCAGACGCTCTCTGCCTCTCCGTCTCCCCCCTTCTACCTATCTATCTATATGTGTAGGGATGCATGAATATGGGGATATGTATATATAGTTCAGTTTAAAAATAAAATTTGGGATTTTTCTGTTTTGGTTGGTATTGATGGTGGTATATCTTACTCTGAAAAACCCAGATCTATTTTTGATGTCTTCCAATGGCCCAAACATTTTCAGATCTGGAGGAGACCCCATGAAGTCTGGGACAGCATCCACGCAGGACAAGATTGCTTCCTGCCGATTACTCAGTTATATCTGTTTAAACAGACGTTCATGAATTCAAGTCTTATAGCAACACTGCATTTATTAGTCAATCACAGAAGCTAAAATACACTTCCGAAATGTGAATTAGAAAACCAAATGTCCTTTTTTTTTTCACTTTCTTTTCTCCCTCATCATTTTAGTTTGAGATATACCATCTGTCTCAACCTATCAAAGGATGTACTGTGCATGCCTGGGCGAAAACAAGTGGGACAGTACACCTCATAACCCCACATACGCACCCACCGAGCATCTCTGAAAGTGGTGCACAACAAAATCTGTCCATCTGGGGATAACTGGTTTCAGCAAGCTTTGCTTCCCAGCCAGCACTCAGATTTGTAGACTTTTAACCATTTGGCAAAATGTCAACTAGTGATCAAGAAAAGAAACACTAACAAATTTTTTTTTTTCAAAACACAAGAATTCAGATATAAATTTCCAAAGGTGTACTTGCCAAGGTTGCCGACAAGGCGGCTTCAAAAGCAAAGATCAAGGCTTGCAGCGCTACTAAACTTCTGGGATACGAACATATTTCTCTTTCCCCATATTGCCTGAACATATACAAGCAACGGATGAAGGACGAACAGACTTTAAACCAAATGACATAGAACCTTTCAGAGACAGCTCTGACAGACTGGAAAGAGTTCCTCCTAGGACTGCATCAAAAAAACCAAAAAGCTTCCTTCATCCCAGATACATTCATTCCTAGCCCAACCCCAAACCCAGAAAAGGAAGAAAAAAATAAAAGATAAAAATCTCCTGTGGTACAAGGCATTGCAGTAATAATCAGACATGAAACAGTGGCCCACTCTGGAGCCAGAACACCTGCTTTCCTCCAATCCCATCTCTGCCACTTAGTAAACATGTATATAACATCAGGCAACTCTCTATTCCTCAGTCTTCTCGTTTGCAAAATGGGGATAAGAGTAATGTTAAAATTGTTAAGAGAATTATACAGTGCTTTAAAATTGCACTAGGAAGTGAGCTATAAACATTTTCTATTAATTCCAGAGTTTTCCTATAAGATGTTAGAGGTACCTCTTAGTCCAAAGGTAAAGAGGAAATCTGACATGAGTGTCTAAATTAATTTAAGAAATCCCATTGGGTTGGCCATGGATTGCTACTAATAGTACAGGATACCCACATTGCCCAAAACACCACCACTGAAACTGGGTCAAGCAAGTCCATGTTCCCGGGGGCAAACACTGCTGTAGATTAGCACACCTGACCACCAGGAGGCCTGGAAGCAGAGGTCGGGTAAAGGCCACCAGGAAGGGGGCATGACCTTCATCGTAATCAAAATGCTCCCTGAAGACAAAGGCACCCATTCTCCTGGCACAGAGACCAAAGCTAAGGGGCCAGGAGGCCACACAGTGCAGGAAGGATGACACCACTTTCAATTCCTAGTTGGCCGTATGACCTTACGTAACTCCTTCATTCTAAGGCTTTAATCTGCAGCTAAACACAGGATTTCATCTAAATCAGAACTTCTCAATCTTTTGACTGCCATGACCTCCTTTGGCAGCCTGATGAAACCTCGGGACGTCTTCTTAGTGTAGCGTTCAAACCGCATAAAATAAAATAAATTGTCGTATAAAGGAAACCAATTCTAGTGAAACAGTTATCTCAAAACAAAATTAAAAATGAATTTGTTGACTGTAGTATATGTGATTCTTTGTTAATTAAAATAAGACAAAGTAAGATGTAATAGTCACCATAATTTAGAGTAGTTGCAACTGTAAAGATACTCTGAGATATTATCTATAATGGGAAGGCGACAAGAAACTGTCTGTGATTTCCTTTGGTTACAAAGTTACAGATACTGCTGAAACTACTATCATTTGTTGCCTACATGAATAATGAAAAGAGTAAAGCTCAGTTAGAGATTAGTGAAAAACAAAGTTTTTTTCCCACAAATTCTATGAATTCTGTCCATTTGTGTTTTAAGTTATCCAATGTAACTTAAATGTAATTAAATAATAAATTCCTTTATAATTCCAGCTATCTAAGGTCAATGGTTAAATTATGTTGTCGGCTCACCCAGAATATCACAGAAGAGAATAAAGCTATTCTTATCCTTTCCAACTTTGGGGAGAAAAACAGATTTACAGGATAGAAGTGTCTTTCCTCATCCCTCTCCAAGGGAAGGAGGGAGCATTTATTGACTTGGAAATGAGGTAGTTGCCCACACACTCCTACAGGCAAATACATATAAAGTGGCTTTCACACCAATTAACCACAGCTCCTCTTCCAGCCCCACCTGCTCGCACAGGACCTCCAGCCCCGTTGAAAAGTCCCAACCAAGTATTTCTAGGATTCCAGCAAGGGAGACTTACAAGAGCCCACAGGCAGTCTGACAGCCAGTCACAACACCATCTGCCACGTCTTCCTTCCTGCACCCGCCACCCTGGTGTCCTCAGGAAGGAACCCCTCGGCTGCCTCTGCAGATGGTGCCCTAGTGAGAATGCTAATGCCCAGATGCCCCCACAGACAGGCCTGCGGTCCATGCATCCAGCCAAGTGGGGTTCTTGCCTGGGCCCCATGCTTTAGGAAGCCTGCAAACCACAAACACACACAAAATCGATTCATTGACAAATACATGGCATCTTCATTATCACCATCCAGATGTTCCAAAATCCTAAACCCTACCTGTGACTGCGCAGGTCCCCAGGGAAACGCTTCTTCTGCCCAATCTCTTTGCACCAATCAAAAAATAACTGTATTCAAATGCCCTGAAGGGTTGCGGGTGGTGATACTACAGAATGTGGATTTAGGCACTATTTTGGAAAGCAGAGAAGATTTAAGGCACATTAATACTTAGGTAAAATAAAAGACATAGCACCTAGTCATATTTTGCAGATGGCAAGAACGTGACAGATTCCTGCATTACAAGCACAGGTGTGCAAAGAATCTCTTGTCTTGTTTCTCTTTGTGTTCTATCAGTGGTTCTAAAATTATTAATGGAGTAGAATATCTGGAACCATCTCACCTGGCACCTGAGAAATATGTTGTAATTAAATATCTTGGAATTCTTATTCTTAAATTTGTGAAAATGTAAACAGCAAGAAGCATGATGCTGATTCTTTACATTAGCAACTAAATGAACTTTGAACACTAAACTTATAAATAGTTTTACATCTATAAAAACAGACGAGCATTGAATCAAGTTTCAAAAAAATATGTTCAACAGCTTCAAGTGTTTTAAGTAATTTTGAATTTAAAATGTTTTATTCATTCATTATAATAACAGATTTCTATCTGCCTTCTAATTTTAACATGTGATTTTGGATTTTTATAAGAAAAATAGCTTTTTGAAATGGTTTAATTAAAAAAAATTACACTTCCTCTAATTTCTATATTTGATAAAATATTTTTACGTTTCATATACTTTGAAAATTAATACATTTCATTTCAAGTCTTAACCTCTGGTAAGTCGAGAATGAGTTCAAGTCGAGACCTCTGGTATATGTAGTGACTTTTTTGGAGTTCAGAAACTTCGAAAGGGAAAAAAAAAAACCAGCAGTAGAAAATCTAAGAACAGTCAGTCTGCTTAAATTTTAAGGATGCAAACAATGAAAGTAAACAGAATTGTCAAGCATGACCCAGAATTGTCATGCTTGACCCAGGTCAAGCAGGTCGTGTCTCTAGCACGACATTACAAATTCTTTATTTAATGAAGATTTAATTACTATCCAGAGCAATAAAAATGAGCCAGAAAATTATTCACATCAAATCCACAACTTGAACAAATCAGATGAAATCCCTGCAACTTCCTATTCTTTACAAATAAAGAGTTCATCACTACTCAAATTAGAAATGTTTGTGGGCCTTCATTTGAACCCTTGTCCTAGAGGCCCCACAAATACTGGTGGCAATGATCTTCTCCCCATTATGTGTTCTTAAATGTCCCAACCAAACTTGCCTTATAACTGATTCTCCTTCAAGACTGTCATGAAAACAGCTCCCTCAAGTTTTTTGCCTTTATTCTTCCTCAGAATCTCACCAAGTGTACAGCAAACACCTTGCAGCCATGTAAGATCATGGCTCAGATCCAGTCCCAGGAGTTAGGAAGGTAACAGTTATGCCCTTCATTGTCCAAATTCAAAATCCTTTGCCCCATCTCAGCCAGATATAGGTGGCTGAGATAGTGACACTTCTATTTTCTGATGGCTGCATGTGCACAGATTTTGTTTCATGCACAAAATTATTTTTAAAAAATGTATAAGGTTAACTTTAGACTATGGATGTATAAGGTATAAAAAGAAGTGGCCAACATGTAGAGAATACTTCATAAGTAATTTGTAAAATTTCGTAATGAGTATTTTCTTGCTTTGTTTATCAGGCATGGGCAAGGCTGGTGTGCAGGGCCAGCGTGGTAACCACTGATCTATGGCGGCCAGCTTGTAATTTTGTGAAGAAAGGTACATTTGGCTATGATCTCCCATTTTCCCTACCTATGGTGGCTTTGTGGGTGACCTCTGGACACCCTACATAGCTGAATGTCAGTGAGTTCTAACACATCCTGGGAGTAAAAAGGGGGGTTCTGCAGTTTGAGCCTGATAAAATCCATGCATTTGTAGACAGGTCCAGTGAATTGGTTTCAGCCTTTTCCATCTTCGCTCTGCCTACTCCCTCCTCCATGGCCTTTGGGTGCCATCTGCTCAGTAGGAGAAGAATGCCCACCGAGGCCAAACAGAAGGAAGTAGCCCTCAGACATTGCTTTTTCTCGTTTTTCCTCATAATCCGGTTCTTCCTTGGAGGATAAACTTGTAGCCAAGTATTTTCCAACAGTTCACATGAACACAATGGATGTTTTGGTAAAGTTGTACCTTCACATTTATAAGTTTAGAGGAAGGTTATTTCTTAGACATCTGGATTAAGGGACTAACTCCCCCAACAATACATATCAATTTTTGTTTAAAGATCTTTACAAAGTCTTGATTTTCACATTTTAAACAGTGAAAGAATTTTAGCAGCTCTGGAAATATATACTGATGTTCACTTATATACACATATACACAAATACCAAAAATCAAGAGATTGGTTGGTGAAACAGGTGAGAGTTGGGTCACTCACCCAAGGTCTAAGTGCCACATTATGGGATCCAGAGCAAGAACTCCGGTTTCCCGACATTTCAACAAATGACCTTTCCAGTTGATTGCTGTTCCCTCCTTGCCACAACTAACTACCCATATTGTTACCATGATATGGATATTATTCAATTCAGAAACCATTTAATATAGCTTTGGTATCAGAAAATAAAACTTAGAAATCATTGAGTTTTCAAGAGTCATTCTTCTTATAAGTTCTTTTATATAGTATTACTAAATGTATAAAGCCAAGCATGTCTCATTTTTGACAGACATTATGGAAATTTTGCAGAACATTTCCAAATTTAATTCTCTAAGACATCTAAGAGGGGGTTTGAGCAAAAAAGTTATCATGTTTAAAAAGATTTAGAAATGTGTTTTCCAGAAAATGTTAACTATTTGCAGAATAACCAAGGTGCCATAATTAAATTAATTTAAGATGCCAACCTTAAAATGAAATTAATGTATTTTAATTTAATTTTGTCATCAGATTTCCAAATGCAACAAACATAAGCATGTAAAATGGGTCACATGTAAAAGAAAAATAAAATATTTATAATTCTAATAAATACATAAAATAAAGTAATAACATATCTTCAAATAAATGATAGAATTATCTGCCTTCATTAGGTTGTTCTGCATTCTATGCAAGATCCTAAGAAAATAGATCCTATACCTTCCATGCTATATAGATCAACTACGTCTTTTCAAAAAAAATACAAATGTAATATATTTGAGTTGGAAATCTTTTCAGAATCAGAAACTGTCTCCTTAAAATATCTCTTACTATATAATTCCTAGTTTAGAAAAAATTTCCATTCTGTATAAGTTTAAATAGCTTAAGAACAAAAGCTCATATGAGGACTCTGAACAGATACATTTTTACTCTACTTGTAGAAACATTTTTGATGAGTAACCAAAATATTTCAAGTCTTATTCTTGTTAGCTGACAAAGGATCTCAACACACACATTTAAAAGCAAACATATATTCTAGATATTTTGAAAAGACCTTATCTTTTTGCCTTATAAATAACTGAATAGAATTTTATAATTGATTAATAATGTAGTAAACTGATGCTATTGTATATTTACTGATCAGATAGAAATTTTCCAATCACTTACAACCTAAGTTTTCATATGTTGTTTAGCACCATCCCCATTAATACTGAACTTCACAGTTACATTTAGTCCTTCGCATTCATCAGAATGAAAAATACAAGTCATGACTTAATATCCTTTCATCCTTACCCTGAATGAAGGAATGAATGAATAAACAAATGAGCAAATGAATGATTTAGATACACACACACATTGACTAGTTTTTATTTTCTTTTCCAAGGCCACAGATACAAAGTATAAATAAATAAACACATACATCTATACACACATACATATACACACACACACACATATATGCCTTAGAAGACAGTGCAGGTATAAATACATACTATTCAGAAAATAATCCCTAAGTAAGTTAATTTTTTTTCCTCTCTAGAATTAAAAAAAAATCCACATAACCATATTATTTTTGTCAAATACATACTTGAGTTGGGGCATTCTTATCATATGCATAATAAACTTCCAAATTAACATATGATTTAATTCATATAATTTAG
Organism: Perodicticus potto; assembly: GCA_963574655.1. NCBI lineage: Eukaryota > Metazoa > Chordata > Mammalia > Primates > Lorisidae > Perodicticus > Perodicticus potto. The sequence continues at coordinate 6,234 of CAUYRH010155638.1, read as the reverse complement.
TAACTCTAAAAAACATACTTTAATATGTCAACAACTATAAAAATTCAAAATTTATATTCTGACATAATGAAAATTATTACCATATATGAATATATCATGCATGTATATTTCTGATTTTGATCTGGAAACAAAAGAATTCAAGATTAAGAGTTTTATGACTATTTAAGAAAGAGGCAAACTTGGTGGTGTGTTATGCTTGACTTAAATATTCATGAATATGTGCGGCAAAGCAAATAAGGAGGAGAAAGTGTGGCCTTATGTTCTCATACAACATAATCAAGCTAAAATAAAAACAGGATAAATCCTACAGGACCCAAACCTGTTAAACCACAGTTACCAGGTGGAAGAAAAGCAGAAAAGGACAAAAGTGAGGCAAGAAAAGGTAATGACGATAAGGTCAAATGGACAAACTGCTCCCTGGCAAGGTCCCTGTCACTCCACTCTCAGGGTCACCGTGCCCTAAGAGACCAGTTCAAAGCTCCTGCTCTCAAAGGCCCCTCACTTCGGACCTTGATTACTGGTTGAAATGGTCTTGCCAGTGTTTACCAAGGTAGCAGGTCTCCCTACATTTGGAGAATTCCCTGAGGATATCACACAAGAACAAATACTGACCCCCTGGATCCCAGAGCTTCTGACTGAACAAGGGAAAAGCAGCCTGATAAAACGTTATGAATTCAACCTTCAAGGACAGAGAATTTCAAAGCCATAAAAATGCATGGCAATTTCTTCAGAAGCTCTGAGAATTCCCACTACCATTAACCTAACAGCTAGATTGCAGTCCTACAGCAGGTTGAACCATTTTAGGGTTCAAAACGGCAGGGAGTAACTTTGAAGGGTAAAAACATTAACACACAATACTCACTTCACCAATGTAATTTCAAACAAGCTGTCTACTGTGAAACAAGGATTCTTACTTACACTGGCTAGTTTCCTATAACAAGAATATATTTTATCTAAAATTTTGCCAGTCTTTTCTCTACTCTGCTGTATTTTTCAGTCCTTATCTTGGGATAACACAGAAATTCAGTGACTGTCTGTCAACTGAGTGAATGAATGACTCTAAGCACATTCACCCCCCATGCTCATGGACCTTTGCACCTTTGTGGGGTTAAAGAAAAATTGTTTCTTTCTTCTTTTAATTTCTTTTTATTCCTTCTAAATTACAGGACGTTGTGACATAATTTAAACCAGCCCTTTATAATAATATGGATGCTTCCTTGAACGTTCTTTTATTGTACCGAGTTGGCCCTAATAATTGCTTGATAAAAACACACACACAATAAAAATCAAGCAAACATAACAATGATATAAACTGTACCCCTGTATACTCTACTATAATTTCTATTATAATAGCCTACCCCTCTGTCTCTCTCTCTCTCTCTTTTTTTTTTTTGAGACAGAGTTCTCAATCTGTTGTTCCAGGCTTGAGTGCCATGGCATTGTCCTAGCTCACAGCAACCTCAAATTCCCGGGTTCAAGTGATCCTCCTGCTTCAGCCTCCTGAGTGGCTGGAACTATAAGCACCACCACAATGCCTGGCTAATTTTTCTATTTTTAGTGGAGACCAGGACTTGCTCTTGCTCAGGCTGGTCTTGAACTCCTGACCTCAAGTGATCTTCCTGCTGACCTCAAGAGGCCTCCCAGAGTGCTAGGATTACAAGTTTGAGCCACCACATCCAGCCCTAGGCTATTCCTCTTAACTAAGCAACTTGTGACGTTTTCTTGAAAAAGTTCTATTATTATTCCTACTTGCTAAATTACTAATAGTATCCGTTCCACCTCCTGCTAGAACACTGCATCCCTGTCTTGTGCTTCCTCGGGTTGGGTGTGACATGCACGCCTGTATGACTGTGTGTTGTGTCTATTTATTGGCACATAAATATCCTTGAGGACAGGAAAAGAACTGGTGTGTGTGTCTGTGTGTGCACGCATGCATGGGAGCACACACTTCCTTAGATTGTTCTACGTGGAAATCTCCCTCCAGATGGGAAAAGAGCCAAGGAGAGCCCGAGGACTTCCCCGACTCTACGCCAAGGGTGTGGCAAATATGCTCGCCATTATCAACTGGGTGCCCAAAGGGGAGGAGTGGGAAGGAGGAAGGAAGAATCCAGGAGAGAAGCTGGACACAGTGTGCACGTCTCTTACTGGTGAGAAAACTCGCTGGAATTCTAACATGTTTGCAGCATTAAGTTTGCAAAGACTTCTCAGGACTGGCATGTTTTCAAATGATGTCTCTCATCCTCGGGCACAAAGATCTACTGAAGTTTATGTAAACTTTACTTATCAAAGACAAATCACTGAAAAAAGCTCAGCCTTTTCTCCTGCTGATGAATTGAATTCTGTCTTCAAGACAAGTAGCATCCTTCAGAATGATTCCACCCCTACTTCTATATTGAACCCCTTCAAAGGTATCCCTAATGCTTAGATTGCCAAATCCATTGGCCCTTTCTCAACCCTGGTGATGACTCTGCAGCCCTATACACTGTTGAACATACCTCCCCTCAATATAAAGCTCCCAGCTCAGCATCTGGCATACAGTGGGCACTGGGCAAGGAAGAGCTCCTCTGTCTATCAAACTCTCCCCTCGCTTCTTGGAGTCTTGCCTCTCAAGTTTTCCAGCTGTATTTCTCACAGCTAAAGTACTCTGAAATCCTCTCTCTGATCTTCGAGGCCCAGCTGAAGCATTTCCTCCCCATAAGCATCCCCACGCTTCCCACCACTCATAGCCAATTTCACAAAACCTATAAATAATTCAGCCGCAGTGTCTATCCCTGTGCCCCTCACTGGTATTCCTATTACAGTCATATTAACTCAGAACGTTTTTGCCTCTTAGGGACACTATCCCATTAGCTTCCTAGCTTATCTACTTCCAAGTTTTCTAATTCTTCTTTGTGATGCTATCTGTGGTGGGTAGATTAGTCTTTCAAAAATATAACTTAATCCTGCTGCCCTTTAGCTCACAAGTGGGTAAAGGATCTGTAATAATTCTCAGACCGATGTGCTGATTACATTCAAAGGTCCTCTATACTCTCTAGGGCTCTCCACACCTTCTCTTCCTCTTTTTCCATATCTTTTCTTCACCCATCAATGGACTCTTCCTTCCATGGTCACATCAACTTTATCCATCCCGTCTCTTTGCCTACATGAATGTAATTTTCCCCACCTTTCAAAGTCTTGCTCACCGTTAAAGCCTTCCCATAGAAAACATATCCTGATCCCAACATACCCACGAGACAATGGATATGATGTTTTTCTCCTCTGAATTCACCAAAAAAGTTTTAATTTTACATCTGTTAGGGTGTTAACTGCCCCTTCCCCCACTACCATACACTTTCTCATATCCAAGTCAGGTATGTAGTAGTCTTATATCTCTTCTGTTTTCGTAGGGTTTATAAGCAACGTGAAGGCTGAAATGCAGACTTACTCATCAATGTATTCCTCCACTGCACTGAAACACTCAATTACATATGGCAGGAAAACCATAAATATTCATCAGGTATAAGCCAGAAAGCTCAGGTTCCATGTAAGAAGAATGGGGCTCAAGCCAACTGAGTGTTGGCATCTGTGATGATTGGTGTCCTCTTAAAATTTCCTCTTAAGGCTGATGACAGAATCAAGCTCTGCTACAGTCAATGAATAATTTATTTGTGCACAAAACATTCTGTTAATGGAAATCTTTTTATGGCTCAAGATCTAAAATATATTTATTGCCCTATAGTTATTAAATGTTTGCTTTAATCATTAGTATACAAGGTAATGACAAATGATAATTACAGGATCATTATATGCTCTTAAACTGATTTAATCAAGAGTATCTCTTCTGAAATGCAAAAATTCCTCAACAGATGTGGATGGGGTAGATTACACTGGCACCAATCAACTCAGTGCTACATCAAATTTAGGAACCTAAGGTATTCTGTTGTTAGCAATACCATAATTCAAAAAGTAATTTTAGATAAAAATGGCTAGTACATTATTTTTCGATTTTAATTCTCAATTAAAAATCCCCCTGCCAGGCTCGGCACCCGTAGCACAGTGGTTACGGCGCCAGCCACATACACCAAGGCTGGCAGGTTTGAAACCGGCCTGGGCCAGCTAAACAACAATGACAACTACCGGGTTGTCAAAAATAGCCGGGTGTTGTGGCGGGCACCTGTAGTCCCAACTACTTGGGAGGCTGAGGCAAGGGACTCTCTTAAATCCAAGAGTTTGAGGTTGCTGTGAGCTGTGATGCTACAGCTCTCTAATGAAGGCAACAAAGTGAGACTCTGTCTAAAAAAACAAAAAAAAAAATCCCCCCAAAAACCAAACCCTGCCTGCCCAAATAAGACTGCTTCTATCAAATACATCACAGAAAATGAGTAGAGCATATGTTTGTGCATTCCCTAGATGTTCTACAGCCTGCCAAAAATGTTCCTGGGCTGGGCCATTTCAGCAAGTTGCGAGATGGCAACGATCATGCTCCCCACAAGGAAAAGATAGTTATTCTTCCTGTATGTTTTTATTGTAGGTGCTGGAAGGCACATTGCTGGCTGCTGAGAGTACTAGGGTATCCATGTTCCTGAGGAGGTGAATGTGAGGGATTCTGGCTGAGTTAAGTTTAGAAAACCTCTACAACCATCCTAAGCTCTTGGGAAATGTTTAAGGAAAGAACAGCAAAAAAGAGGAAGAAGACTCAAGTCTTCCAGGGAATTTCCCATTTCCAACTATAAACCCTCATGCAGGAAGAAAGCAAAGTAGGATATAATATATGCTTTTTATCTCTATGTATGTCAAACCCAACTAGGATACAAATTAATCATACTACTACCCAAACCAGCTTCTCTCTTTATCTCCCTTTTGCCATTGAAAGTAATATTCAAACTTCAAAGCTTAAAGCCTGGAATCATCACTGACAGCCTCTTCCTGCTCCCCACCCCAGAGCCTGGGTGCACACACACCCCTCCCAGAAGCAATCAGGCCATCCCACACCGGCTTCCTGCGCACCTTCCCTCACACTGCCCCTGGCCTGCCAACCCTTCTTGCTACCACTCCAGCTTAAGCCTCTGCACTTGTCTGATCTCCCATCACACAGCCAGGCGAGCAGAAGGTACTCTGAGTACAACAAGCAAAGCTCCAAAGGACAGTGCCCTCGTACACACGAGATCCAGGGACATTACCAGAGGCAGAAACGGGGGAAGCTTCAAGAGTCTTAAGGAAAACAACTTGAGCTGAAAGTAGCCACCAGGGCACCATGATACAAAATACCGGGCAGCGAGAAACTGACGGGAGAGAAGTTAACTCAGAAAGAACGCCCTGAACTTGGGATCCGAATGTTCCACGCGGTGCCTTCATCTGTGATATAAGTGTGGGAGGAGACATAAAGGGCACAACATGAGGTGACAGCTCTTGTGTGAATTAATGGAAGTGCCTCCTATGTGGCTTCTGTGCTGCGGTGACTGCTGCGCCCCCTCCCCCCGCCCTCACCTCCTCCCCCCGCAGCCCAGGCAGATCCATCTTCCCAAAGCCCTGACTGCAGCATTTTCTGCTCGAAAATTTTCAGGGGCTTCCCCCACAGGCTGAATCGAATCCATTCACACCCGTGAGTCCCACAGTCCGTCTGCCGTACCCGCCTCACCCTCCAGCTCTGCCTGCCTCTCTCAGAAACCCTTTAGATTTAGTGGCCACGTTTTATTTCATCTCACTACATTTTTTCAGAGAGGCCAATTATTTTTGTTGCCATGGTCAAGACAAGGAGAATAAAACTTCTTTGTCAGGGAAAGATGGAGATTTTCATTTAGGTCAGTTTAGTTTTGTAAGGAAGGGGGTTTCTGTTGTTTCATGTAGGAACAATGTTTTTCCATTAAAATGATAACTTAACAAGTTTGATCTTATGACTCGGCACCAGATATTTAATAAGTATCGGACTTGTTGATTCTTCTCATTAATATAATTAAAATTAAATCTGTGTCCAGGCATCAATTTTTGGTCCCCCAAATGAATTTTATTTTTATTTATTTATTTTTTTTTGAGACAGAGCCTCAAGCTGTCACCCTGGAGAGAGTGCTGTGGCATCACAGCTCACGGCAACCTCCAATTCCTAGGCTCAAGCGAGTCTCCTGCCTCCGCCTCCCAAGTAGCTGGGACTACAGGCGCCCGCCACAACGCCCGGCCATTTTTTGGTTGCAGCCGTCATTGTTGTTTGGTGGGCCCAGGCTGGATTCGAACCCACCAGCTCAGGTGTACGTGACTGGC
>CAUYRH010155636.1:0-27681 GCA_963574655.1 Perodicticus potto | reverse complement strand
TTCAGATACAATCAGAGATATTTTCATCAACCTGATTGCAATAACATTCAAGAGATTTTCTCATTACTTTGTGAGAACAATTTTGATCCGTAATAAAATAGACTCTACTTACTGACTTATTTCCTTGTACTATATGTGATTTTTTTATTATTTAAAAAAATCATCTGTGCTATTAATGTGCTACCTTGCAGAAAATACTGGAGTCTAACTTGAAAGCACTACCTCATAATCATGTGTTGGTTGGACAATAATTAGCTTCAGTTTTTATATTAGGATTTCACTTCCTAGAGTTGAAATCATTTTTAGTGAGCAGCTAGTTTATCTGTATTAGTTTCATCATTTATAAAATGAGAAAAATTTTAAGTATATATGAATGTAATTTATATAAATCATGATTATGAATGCTGAAACAATGTTTAAATGATGTGCCATATCTCTTTTTATATGTCAATTATTCTCATTGTACTTAGCATTTGAAATAAGATATAAAAATATTTTTATCTCTAAACTGTAAAAAGTCCATGTGTTCCAAGGATTTTCATTATATACTAGATTGGCATTATAAACAAGTTAATCATATTCAGAAAAATAATAACTATCAATATCTGCTCAAATTGCACCTTAAATACAAACTTAATTGTGAGCTCAAATTTGATATAACTTTTTAAAAATTTTTGGAAGCATTTTATCTTTATGGGCACAGCTTTTTAGAAGATCACTTTTATGCATATGTATTCACCATCTGTATTTTTCTCAGTTCCCAAAATATTACTGACATATGTTTCAAAATCACTATCTTCATGTCTACTTAAGAATTTAGTTCACATTGTTTCTTTCTCCCTTTGGATGTTTTACACACACAAACTCCCACTGAAAAATTTGACTTGCACTGCTCTACATAGGTCCTATATAAATTTCTTATCAGGATATTATCTTTAAAGTATAAAGTACATGATAAAACAGTAACCGTAATGAGATATCAATTTATTCAAGAAGAATCGTAACTACATAGAGTAGTATGGATAATAAAAAAGCATTAATACAAATCACACATCTTAAATAAAACTTCACAAACTTTAAAAAGGAAACACAAAATATTCAAGTATTGTTTACAAATAATAAATTATGGTATATGTACACCATGGAATATTATGCAGCCTTAAAGAAAGATGGAGACTTTACCTCTTTCATGTTTACATGGATGGAGCTGCAACATGTTCTTCTTAGCAAAGTATCTCTAAAATGGAAGAAAAAGTATCCAATGTATTCAGCCCTACTATGAAACCAATTTATAGCTTTCTTATAACCCAATTATAGCCCAAGAAGAAGGGGAAGAGGGAGAAGGAGGGGAGGGGAGGGGGAAGGATGGGGCGAGGGAGGGCAATTGGTGGGACCACCCCTACCGTGCATCTTACAAGGGTACATGTGAAATTTAGAATATAAATGTCTAAACACAATAACTAAGAAAATGCCATGAAGGCTATGTTAACCAGTTTTATGAAAATATTTCAAATTGTATATAAAATCAGCACATTGCACACCATGATTGCATTAATGCACACGGTTATGATTTAATAATAAAAAAGAATAATCATAATGATGTCACCTGTTTAAGTACTGCCATCTTCAAGAAATACTAAACTATCACCAGCAACTTAGAGTTTTTAATGAGCATGATGTTATTTTTACAATCACATACTTCACTGCTAATAAGATACCATCACTGTATTGACTTCTGTGATATTCATTTTCTTACCTGGATTTATATTTTTCCTAATATACCCTTAAAACACTAAAGTTTGTGTATGATATTGAATATTTCACATGTAGGAAGTCTTTTCCTTTTTTATTTTACTTATCAGTCTTTTAACTTCTTGGCTTATGTACTTGTAGTTCATTTTCATTAAAATATAGTTATGTATGCTTGCTGCAATAAACTTGATTTTTATTAATTTTTCATAGTTCATTTGTATGTTCTATTGACCATTTTTTTCTATGATTATGTTTCCTAATATAATCATTCTTGTGTGTATATCCTGATGCCCATGATTTTATAAGCATATTTTGAGGCATTGAATATCTTGGTTTTACTGTGTGCATATCTTCATATTTACTATATAAAGCCCAACTGTTTTTCAGTATATATTTTCATAAGCAGTGCTTAAATGTTACTGTTTTTGCTTCTTATCCCACTTGGTACAGTTAGTCTTTTAAAATTGTTACCACATCGAAGTGTATGAAAAGAAATCTTCTTATGATGCCAGATTGCATTTCTCTGATTATTAATATGGTTTGAGTAAATTTTCTTATATTTACAATTTTGAATTTTCAATTTCATAAAAAAATTAGTCTTATGCTCATTTTCCTATTACACTGTCATTCTCCTAAATATTTATGGGAGTTCATTTACATTATAGTTGCTAATTTTGTAATAGTTAGACGGATTGCAAATACTTTCCACATTCTCCCTTGCCTTTTCATTTCTTCATGATGTTTTCTGATAAACTAATATTCCTAAATTTAATGTAGTCATTTTCATTTATTATTACTTTTATTGTGTTAACTGCACATCTTTTTGTACTCTAAGCTTATAAACATTTTTTCTATATTATTCTACATCTTTCCTACATTACAAACATTATTGTTTTGTAATAACATTACAAACATTATTGTTTTACATTTACATTACAAACATTATTGTGTTAATTTATCACATATAAGTCTTTAATCTAATGAGAATTTGATTATTATTTTTGTGTGTGTGTGGAGAGATGCAGGTATACAAATTTATTTTTTATCATACTGGAAGTCTATTCTTTTCCCAATAGTTTTCAAAGCCACTTTTACAAATTTGAGTTTCATATAAGTATGTATTTGTTTGGGGACTTTCTGTTTTATAATTTTGTATATTTTTATGCATTTTAATGCCAAATTTGTGTACATAAACAGATTTTGGTAGCAGATAGGCCATATATCCCATCTTTTTATTTAAGATATGTTAATTACAAATTTTCCTATTTATTTTCATGTAAATTTAGAAACAGTTTATCAAATTTCTAATCAAGCACTCAGAAAATGTTATTTTAATTAGAAAAGCTTTGGATCTACAAAGAATTTAAGAAGAATGAGATTTTATTGTATTGAATCTTCTACTCCATTTAACATGTCATTTCTCTTCTTCTATTTAGGTCAGGCAAAGCCACAGGGTCTAGAATGGTTATTCCTTATTTTCATGTGTAAAATTTTGACTATTAGCTCATCAAATACTTTTAAGATTGTATTTTATAGTACCATTTATTATAGTGTCATTTTGACTATTAGCTCATCAAATACTTTTAAGATTGTATTTATATAGTACCATTTATTCGATGTCATATATTTTATGTATTTTTCTGATAAATACAAACGATTTTGTAAATTTCAGGGAATACACATATTTGTACATTTATCCTCTTTTTATATATTTATGCATTTAAGACTCAAAGCAATGTCCTGTATTGTTTTCCTTGTTAAGAAATGCCAAGGACTTGTCAGATTTATTCATCATTTCAAAAAGACCAGTGCTGAATTTGTTTTCTATCTTATATTTTAATTTTACTAATTCTTGTTTTTCTATTTCCAAATTCTGTTCTACAATAGTTTGGTTTATGTTTTTGTTCTTTCATTGTTTATCAAGTTTAATATATGGCTTTATTACTTTTTCATTTATGATAGACTACCCATAACAAACTGAATGTTTAGCTGTATTCACATCATCTTACGTTTTATTGTTGCTATTTTTACCTAGTATTTTTCCATTTTGTCTGATATTAATCCATTTATGCCATCTGTTTTTGGCTAATTTTTGTATAGCATGCTTTTTGTACATTCTTAATTTAAACTATAACATTACAACTAATTTCTGCTTCCAATAATATAAAAAACATAATCCAGTAACACAATGTGTTTTAACTGGAGCATTTAATCTGTGATGATGTCATAACTGTTGTATCTAGAAATAAAAATTCCAGTTTGCTTTATTTACCTTTAATTTCGTACACTCTCCTTTATGTTTATTTAAACTTTTTCCTGCACTTTTGTCTTCCCTTTTTAACTGAGTATTATTTAACATGCCTTTTTTTTTTCTTTTTATGATTTACTTTGTTCTTTTTTGTTGTTGTTATTTTAGTGATTATGCTATATAGGACAAGATAAAAGACTAAAGTTATGGAATATGAGTAACATAGGACATTTTATTTTTTAAACAATTTTTTTCTGATAGATTTACATGTTTCTGGTGTGTTTTATATTTTAACTACAAAAACATTAATTTTAGGGTACTATATAGTCAGTGTTTGCATGCATTTATCCAAATAATAATAATTACTTTTTTTTCTCAATTTTTCCAATTTATTTTTCACTTTAATCATGGATTATATTCCTTCTTCAAAAAGTTCATCTTTTCCATTTCCTTTATATTGACTTCTTGTTGACGAAATATTACCTGGGAGGATCATTGATAGACATTTTTGCAATTTTATCTCACAGTGGAATTATCCCATTAGAAATAATGGTGTAAAATTCATAACTTACTTTATCTGAGATGATCAATTGCACCAGTTTGTTCCTTGAAGGAATTCAGATCAACTTCAAATCATTGACCAGAGTTTCAGTGTGTGGTAGAATTGGGCTAGTCTTCTTCCCTGCTGGCCAAAATGAAGTCTGTACAAATCTAAATATATTCTGTTGTATCTAGAGCAATGCCCTGGACAAGTGGAAAGATCAATACTGAAGGTCCAGAAGAAAGTTATCTGGCTTATAATGGGGTTCTAGTGACTTATGGAAGTACAAATTTCTGAAAAATGTTAATTTTAAAAGTTGTTTCTAAAAATTATGTGTTTTCTCTTCTGCTATTGCCTCTGTCCCCATGGCTTCTTTCCTTCTAAGCACTCACTAACATATATGAGACTTCCTTATTATTTCCTCCATATTTTCATTACTATGATTCCATACTTCCCTGAGAGCTGTATTTAGTTTATTTTGACCTATCTTCTAGTTTCTTAATTTTCCATTATTTTTCAGTCTGCTGCCAAACTTACACATTCAGATTTAATGGCAGTTGATGATATTTTTACTTCTACAAGTTTAGTTTAATCTTCTTCAAATAATCTTAGCCAGACAACCTTCTGTTGCTCCCTGCACATATAAGCTTGTCTTATTTTTAACTTTTTTTTTTTTTTATGATCTGTGTCTGATGGTTTCAATATGTATGATGACTGTGTGGGCGTATTGTCACTGCTTGTTTTTTTCTGCTTCTTTATTTTTCTGTTGAGCTGTTAAATGTGTAATTGGTTATTTTTGACTATACATTAGTCAGTTTCCTTAAAAAATAATGTTTAGACTTTGGAGCAGCTGAGATGAATATATCTCTTTCAGAGAGATGTTGTGTTTGCTTCTGCCAGGCACCTATAATAACCAAATTCAACCCTTTAATTCTCTTGATTGTCCGAGAATATGTGTCCATTGGATTTTGAACCAAATGAGTCTATTTTTGTCTGTAAGTTTTTGAGGCTGGGGCTAGAGTAGTGTTATTTATAGTTCAAGTTTACCCTAAATATGGAGCCATTAATATGGACAGTCTCCATTTGGAAAATCACCTTGTCACGATTTATGATTTATGTCTATTGTTTTTAGTCTTTTAAACCTTCCAAAGTGAGAGCTCAATTCATTCAGGGTTTACACATGACCTTAAAACAGAGAGAAGGTGGGGGGAGGATAGAAAGAAGAGGGGAAGAGAGGAGAGAGGGATGGTGAGAGAACACTAAAGTATAACATTCCATGACAACTCTTCTTTTTGAATTGGTCTCAAATAAATGCCTGCAACTATCTCCATTACAAATGAAATGATAAATTCACATGTAACAGTAACAAAGGAAGTAAGATAGATCAAAATATGTAGCAAATAAGTGTGTGTGTAGAGAAACAATAAAATTGACATTTGAGTATTTTTATAAAAAGATATAGCATAATATGATATGAAGATATTGTACGTAGATACAGCATGAAATTAAAAGTCACATAGCACGGAACTGAATCCTAGTTCCATTGTATACTAAGCGATGGGCCTTAATTCAAGTTAAACTTCATGTGTCCATTTGTCACCTACATAGACACTAATATTACTGGTTTTATGTATTATTATATGGGTAAAATGTTGATACGGTAGACATAAAATTAAAAAATAACAGATATTGGTATATTGCAGTTGATGTTCTAGTTATTAATGTTTTTATAGCTGTCATTTAATTATTAAGGCAGTCAGATTGAGTCCAGATTCTCTATTCATAATTAATTTTTGCCTACAACTATGTAGGTTTTTATTTTAGTAATGAATCTTATCTGAAAAGAAAAAAGCCTCTTAGCAAATTCCCACTGATTTACTACTACCAAAAACTTTAAAAATCTGACTATTAGTTAAAATGAGGTATATAGAAAGCAGCAAAAAATCACAATGTATATAAACTGAGGGTAGGAAATGAATATGAACAAATGTGACAGATGGCTTCTATTGAAATGGTACTAATGGAAAAATTGCCTTCAAAAATAGTAGCTGTCAGAAGAATGCAATTCAAATACCAAGCAGTTTGTACAACTTCAGAAACATGATCTCACAAAAAAGTAAACAAATTAAAAAAGAATGTTTATTTCTATGAAATAAATTATTATTTTGAAGAATAAAAGAAAGAAATGACTTTGAAAGGAATAACCAGAACACAACCCTGAAGAATGAGTTAAAGATTATCTCTTCTCAATATGAAGGAACAGTTTCCCTAAAATAGGTCCCATTTCTTTGTAGTAGAATTCAGCTATGAATACGTCTGGTCTGTTTTACGTTGTTGTTGTGAAATTATTTACTACTTTTTAAACTTAATACATTTAATTGGTCTGATCAGGATTTCTATTTCTTCCAAATTCAGTTGTAGAGGTTGTGTGTTAAGAAAAAAAGTTGTCCATTCATTCTAGATATTTCTATTTTTGTGTATAAAGGTTCTCATAGTATTCAATGATAGTATTTTGTATTTATTTATATCAGTTGTAACATCTTCTTTTTCATTTTGTATTGAATTAGAGTGCTTTTTTTTTCTATTTCTGCTTAATATAGCTAGTAATCTACCATTTTTACCTTTTAAATAACCAATTTTTGTTTCACTGATCCTTAGTATTCTGGAGGGGAGAGGTGTGGGTACATTTTGGTTAGTTCCATTGTGCTTTGAAGTTTCTTTTCTTCTGCTAGCTTTGGGTTCTGTTTCTTCCTTTTTTATGCTCTTTGAGACATGATATTAGAGTATCAATATCCTCTTGACTTTCTGATGTAATCATTGAAGATTATGAACTTCTCCCATCATATTTGTGTGCATTCTTTTTATTTTTTGCAGTTTTTTTATTAGTTATAAGTAGGGTAGGAATTGAATTAAGAAAATGATCACAGAGGTTGATCAAAGGAACAAGAGAAACAAGAAAGAAGTTGATTCAAAAGAATCCTGAGTGTAGTGCCATGTGCTGCTGAAGGCCTGGCTCCTTTAAAACTGAACAAGCTGGCTTGCTGAAATATCATCCCTCCCAAAGTGCCACTCTGCAGCCTCAGGGAACTCTAAACAGGCAAGGGTGGGGCTATTGGCTCTGGGAGAGGGAGTGCATTTGTAAAGTTAGATATGAAGAATGTTTAAACTTTGTTAAAGAAGGAAGGATTTGCCCCAGACCAACACCAGATAAGGAGATAAATTATCTCTTTGCTTCTGTCACCTTGGTATGACCAAAAGTATTGGCCTGTCTGTGCAACAAGCTTCTTGAGTATTAATTGTCACTTCTGGGATTTGTGTGCTGGCTTCCTTGGAGTCTTCTCTGATGTCCTGCTCTAGGATTGTTTTTCACAGTAAATCCATCCAATTAAGGTAGGTAGTTAAAGAAATAGTTTAGTTAGAGAAATGCAAGCATAGCAAGAATCATATCAGAATTATTTGCCTTTCCTTCATAAGATTTATGATGAAAACAATGGTGTATGAAATAAAAATGGAGCTACCCTGGGACAAGAGGCTGCATGTGTGTTAAACCTCACAAAGAAAGACCTGTGGCCTCCTGGCCCAGCTTAACTCTTAAAACATTCCTTTGTCTCTCATTTTTTTCATTTTCTTTGTCCTCGTGTTTGATCAAAACACTGGGAGGGAACCCATAGTGTTGTTGGGGCTGGTTCCCAACAAGATCTCTATAGGGAAATCTATAAATCACTGGTGAAATAAATCACAGATGACGTGAACAAATGGAAAAACAAATGGAAAAACACCCTATGCTAATGGATCGGAAGACTCATATTGTTAAAATTATTATACTGCCATGCACAGATTCAAAGCAATTCCTATGAAAATATTCTAGGAATTGTTACACAATTTAAAAAAAAAAAAAAACATTTAAAAAGCCATGCACATATTCAAAGCAATTCCTATGAAAGTATCCTAGGAATTGTTACAGAATTTTAAAAAAACATTAAACATCCGTATCAAGTCAATAAAGAACCTATGAAGAACCTAACTAGCCAAAGTCCTCTTAAATGAAAAGAACAGAGCTGGAGATATCACATTATTTAACTTCAAATTATACCCTAAGACCATAGTAAGTAAAAAAATAAAAAGCATGAGAGATCAATGGAATACAAAAGAGAATCCAGAAATTAACTCAAATATGTGCAACCAACTGATCTTAACCAAAGCAGTAAAAAACACACAGTGGTGAAAAGACACCCTATTCAAAAATGATTCTGAGGTGTAGGAGGGAGCATGATAGTGAATTAAAAATAACTCCTTACTAGCCATTTGTGATGAGACATGGGAACAAGAACTCTCGTTACCTCTGTCTGGTGGTGGAGGAAATTACCCAGGGATATCACTCAGAGGGTACTTTGAAGCAGTGGTGGACAACAATGAGAATTATTAAACCCTAAGAAAAAAATGTCTAACAAAGAAACTAACAAATGGAAGAACATGCTTTAGTCTGGGAAGAATCAACATTGTTAGCATGTCTATACTACCCCAAAACAATCTACAGATTCAATGCAATCTCCATTAAAATACCGACATCGTATTTTGAAGACGTGAAAAAAATGGTTCTTCATTTTGTGTGGAATGAGGAAGAAAAAGAAAACCCTTATAGCCAAGGCAGTTTTTTTGTTGTTGTTGTTGGGGATTCATTGAGGGTACAAAGAACCAGGTTACATTAATTACATTTATTAGGTAAAGTCCCTCTTAGAATTGTGTCCCACCCACAAAAGGTGTGTCACACACCGTGACCTCCCATTCTCTCCCTCCTTCACTCTCTCTGCTCTTTCCTTCCCCCACCCCTCTCCCTCTTTCCCTTTCTCTGTTCTCCCCTTCCCAACCCCCTACTGTGCAGACTCATCAATTGTCCTCAAATGAGAATCGGGTACATGGGATTCTTGTTTCTCCATTATTGTGATGCTTTACGAAGAAGAATGTATTTCACTTCCATCCAGATTAATACAAAGGATGTAAAGTCTCCATCTTTTTATTGGCTGTATAGTATTCCATGGTAAACATATACCACAGCTTGTTAATACATTCCTGGGTTTGTGGGCAAATGCCTAAATAGGCTGTTTCCACATTTTGGAGATTATAAACTGAGCTGCAATAAACAGTTTGGTGCAAATGTCTTTATGGTAAAAAGATTTTTTTTTCTTCTGGGTAGATGCCCAGTAATGGGACTGCAGGATCAAATGGGAGGTGTAGCTTGAGTTCTTTGAGGGTTCACCATACTTCCTTCCAAAAAGGTTGTATTAGTTTGCAGTCCCACCAGCAGTGTAAAAGTGTTCCTCACATCCATGCCAGCATCTGCAGTTTTGAGATTTTGTTATTTGGGCCATTCTCTCTAGGGCTAGATGATATCTCAGGGTGTTTTTGATTTGCATTTATCTAATAATTAGGGATGATGAGCATTTTCTCATTTGTTTGTTAGCCATTTGTCTGTCTTCTTTAAAGAAGATTCTATTCATCTCTCTTCCCCTATGATATATGGGATTGTTGGCTTTTATCATGTAGATTAATTTGAGTTCTTTTTAGATCCCTAGTTATCAAGCTTTTGTCTAAATCAAAATATGAAAATATCCTTTTCCATTATTGTAGGTTGTCTATTTGATTAGGTTGTTGTCTCCTTAGCTGTACAGAAGCTTTTTAGTTTAATTAAGTCCCATTTGTTTATTGTTGTTGTTGTTGCAATTGCCACCAGTGTTCTTCATAAAGTTTTTCCCCAGGACAATATCTTCAGGTGTTTTTTCTTTGCTTTCTTTGAGGATTTTTATTGATTCATGCCTTAAATTTAGGTATTTTATCCATCTTGAATCAATTTTTGTGAGTGGGGAAAGCTAGATGTCCAGTTTTTTAGTGATTAAAAAACAAAGCTGGAAGCATCACCCTGTGGGACTTCAGGCAATATTACAAGTTCACAGTAATCAGAACAGCATGGTATTGTCACAAAAATTAGAAGACGTGAAGTTCTAATTCCATTAATGTCACCAACAATGCATTAGATATATTGAATTTACTGAATTACAAAAATTCCATTTCAAGCTAAATATTCACAAAGATATTTTGTAAACTATAAGTAGCTAAATGTTATGTTGACTAAACTTTGCCATATCTAATTTATAAGATTTAAAGTTATATGCCTATGTATACACATTCACGCACTTACATGTATAGACACTCATATACCCATAATTGTAGGTTTTATATAGGATTTATTATTACATCTATAACTATATTGAGTTTAAGCATGTAGATATTTAGTTATATGGTTTTAATTTCACAGTCATAGATAATTCTAAATTAAATTTAAAATTTTTATTTTGTCGATTTATTTATTTATTATTATTATTTTTTATTTGCCTCAGTAGAGTGCTGTGGTGTCTCAGCTCACAGCAACCTCAAACTCTTGGACCTAAGCAATTCTCTTGCCTCAGCCTCCCCAGTATCTAGAACTACAGGCACCTGCCACAATACTTGGCTATTTTTTGGTTGTAGTTGTCATTGTTGTTTGGCAGGCCCAAGTTGGATTCGAACCCGTGAGCTCCAATGTACGTGGCTGGCACCCTACCTGCTGAGCTACAGACACCGAGGCTATTCGTTTTTTATATTTTTGAGACAGAGTCTCACTATGTCGCCCTAGGTAGAGTGCTTGATGCTTGTTGCTCAGCGGCTAGGGCATGAGCCACATATAACAGAGCTGGTGATTTGAACTCGGCCTATGCCTGCCAAATAACAATGACAAATACAACAAAAAAATAGGCAGTCATCATGGTGGGCACCTGTAGTCCCAGATATTAATCAATTTGGCCAAGAGTTGGAGGCTGTTGTGAGCTGTGATGCCCAGCACTCTACCCAGGTTGATGTTGATACTGGTGTTTCAGTTTCTTGGTCTTGGAAATTCGAAGAATGAATCCACGGATCACAGGATAGTGGTAAGATAGTATTTATTCACAGAAACAAATATAAAAACTTACAAAACACAAAGGTCCTGGCAGAGAGAACAAAGTCTCCTGCTTTCGATATAGTTATGCTGCTAAGTTTATTATGTGGACTCAGATCATGATTGTAGAGTTGAAGCTGTGAAGTTGGATTAGGAAAATAAATGTTCTGTCTAATGTTTTGCTCTTTTAGATATGTTACTATTTATCACATTGTATGAGAAAAAACACATTATAAGAAAACTACAAAGTAAAAAGAAAATGGCAAAAAATAGGAACAGATTTTTCTTGTTTGGGGTTAGAGAGAATAGAGATTTCATAGCAAATGGTCAATCTACTGATCCTACTAGTTGCAATTCACATTGTCACTGACAACATCCCAGCCTTACCTTTATATCCTTACTTAGAATTAAGGTCAATTTTGTTATTCTGTTATGTCCATGTTATGGAAGGGCAGAAAAATCTACTGACATACTAAGTCTCTTGAAAAGTCAAAATTTTTAATGAATTTATTTAATCTGTTCCATGATTTCCTTTGAGCCTGTTTTGATTAATATTAAATACAAATAAATTATTATAGATAGAGACTCAGCTTATTAACTGCAAATACATGTCTGGTATTCTGAGGAAATGATGGAGTTATAAATTAAAGATAGAATTTAAAAATGTACATTAAGTGGCTGGAGAAGGAAATAGTAATCAATCACTGTGTTTAGTTCCATTGAACATAAAATATTAAAAATGATTCTCAAGATTTTGCTTCTGGTTATCAATCTATAGAAGTTGCCATGAAATTAAACCTGTTCCCCCATGATGATTAAATGCATTTATTTATTTATTTATTTATTTAGGAAGTACTAACGTTAAGAAAGCAATAGGAAATTTTTTAAGTGGATTATGTGAAAAAAATGTCTCTCAGTGTTTCTATCTTTGTAGTCTTTATCCCATTCATGTTATTTCTAATTTCAGCATGCAAAACTCAAACGCTGATTCAAAATTCACTTTTAGAATAATTTTACTTAAGAAAGCTCTTTAGATTTTTATTTATTTTTATTATTGTCCATCAGAGTACTATTGTCCAGCCACAGAAATTTAAAAAAAAATAGTATTCCACTGGGTTTCCATACTATATCTACAGTTTTATTATGGTATCTTATTTGACTTTCTTTATACATTTATTTACCTATGAGTATCTATTAATATATAGACACCTTCCATTAAATATTAAGTTGAAAGGAAAAAATGCAAAAATAATTCTTATCATTATCTATCAAGTTGTATTGATCATAGTGACTTTCCTAGATAAGACATTTACATATAGTGACTGAATGGTATAGGAATTATTTGGAAACAGTAAGTCTTGTTGAGTTTTGTGTCTATTTACACTCTATTCTATGAAAAAGTCTTGAGAAATTTCAATTGAATGAAATCAATGGAAAACATTTTAGGTTCAAATGTCCAAGTCAAATATTCAAGTAGTTTGTGGCAACAATAGTCTTGGAAATATGATAAATCTATTTCAAAGGTTATAGTAACTTAATATTAAGTCAAAAATATTACTATCAGAAAGTTCCTGAGATTATATATTTAGAATATCTTATTAGTTATTTAAAGAATGGTCATTAAAAATTTCTATATCACAGAAATTACAGTGATAACCAAGTATATGTAACACCTATATGCTTTAATCTCTCATTTTCTTTTTTCTTTTCTTGGTTGTAAATATGTGGCTTAGTTTCAGATACATAATCATTCTACATAAGAAAAATAACTCTGCTTGTGGAAATCTTAAATTATATTTTCATCATTTGTGTATGTAAAATATTAAAAGCAAAAGCAAATTATTTAAAAGGAATAAAATCTTCTTAACTTTTACTTTTCCTATAAATACAAAATTTGTGATGCACAAATCAAATTTCACTGTGGATATTATTATAGACATAACTTACTCTTTCAACAAAACGACATGTAGTTCTCTAGTTTCTGAATCGGTTTTATCTCACCTGAATGCACGAGATTTAAGCATAAAGGAAACATTTGTATTGGTTTGGAAAGAATGTATGCCCACATGAGGACAGAGTGAAATTTTTATAGTTGCAAATATGTTTTCTTATTGAATTTGCACCTGCTTAAACTCAGCCAAATTATGGTACATGGGCCAGTTCTATTTTCCATTTTCTTTGTGAATTAAAAGTAAAATAAATGTGCAATTGAGCCTAGACAGCAGATGGTCTGAAACAGGTATAAACATACTGTACCATATGTCTGCATGGCACTTTCAGAAAGTACTTGGCACTGTTAAAATATTTCATTGGCAATAGACATATGAAAATACATGTACTACTACAATTAAAGATAAAGCAACTGGTTCACTCCTTACAATTTAAGATATGGATAGCTTGGGAGTAGATAGTACTCCATCAGGAAAGGAGCGATGCTTCATTTACTGGCCGCTGGTAAGATAGAGATAATTAAAGCTAACATAGGGAGTTAAGTTTGTGGAGATTTGTACTGTGATTAGCTAAACAAGTATAGGCGAGTGAGGTTCCCGTTGGTTTCAAAATAGCCTCTTAGGTAGCTACATATCTTGGGAAGAGTTCTGATTATACCTGAAGCTATTTTTGCCCCCATACTGTGATTGCCCTCCTTTCCATCCCATCCGCAGATACTTTACATTCTCCACTGCAAAACAGAAAAAATAAGAATGTTTTATAAGACACATTTTAGTCAAATTATTTAACAGATCAAAAATATAAAGTTCAGGAATATTACCTACCTTGACTCAAAGCTCATAGTGTAGCATCCACGTAGTTGAGACGGGTTTTAATCATCCTATATCCATAATGACACATGTAATGTGCATATATTTTTTCAGATAAATAGAAGCTTACCTCTATCTTGAGATGTAGTTAATTTTCTTCTTTTGAAAGAGAAGTGAATGAACAGATATGTTTTTTTTCTTTTCTCTCCCTTTTGGAGAGCTTAAATATTTAAAGGGCTTCAGAAGTCACGTCTGTGCCACTATTAAGGGCAGACCCTCTAACCTACAGGTAAATTTTACGTAGGATAGTTACATCAGCACATCACCTTACTGAGCCAACACAAAAACAGTGCATTTTTCTACCGTGGGTGCTCCAATCAGTCTATTTTCAATTTAAGCTTTCATGGTGTAAAGTCTAGTTTCAGTATGTGCACAAATCATGACTAAAACTTTAGTCTTATCTGTCACTTACTTACTTACTTTTTTTTTTTTTTTGAGACATTGTCTCATTCTGTCACCCTGGGTAGAATGCCATTGTATCATCAAAGCTAACAACAGCCTCAGTTTCTTGGGCTCAAAAGATCCTCTTGCTTCTGCCTCCTGAGTATCTGTGACAACAGGTTCTCACCAGCACACCCACCTAGTTTGCTTATTTGTTTGTTTTTCTATTTTTAACAGAGACAGGATGTCACTCTTGGTCAGGCTGGTCTGGAACTCGTAAGCTCAAGCAGTTTCTTTTCGTTCATGAAATTCTATCAAGTGTCGCTCAAAAAAGCCAATTATGTATTCCTGGCTGTCGGGGTCATAGATTCTTCCTTGACTCAACCTCAAATCTGTTGAACCCTCTACGTATTATAATTATAAAAATTATTTTTCCGCTGGTTAATAAAAAAAAAGATTATGAACTAATTTTGGAAAAATTTATGTATCAGGACAAAATTATTCTTAATTATAAGAAATATGTGTATGAGTGTGTATGTGCTCAGCTAGAAAAACTTTTAAACTTTTCAGCCATGAAGAGCCCTGCTTTAGCAAATATCAAGCAATACATTAATTTGAGTTTTTTATTCATGCAGTAATAAGAAAGCATAGAACAGAACAATAAAATAAGAAATTAGAAGAGACATAAAAAAGAAAGCAATTAAGGCATGTCAAGTGGAAATATGGACCATTAAGTAAATATCATTAAAATAATTGGACAAATATATGGGAGGAAAATAAATTTTGATTTCTACTCCACAATAGGAAATGCTACTTGACTAAAACAGATAATATGTAATAGGAATATCTAACTGGGGAAAAATTAAACATACATTCTTTTTTTTGTTTGTTTGTTTTTTTGTTGCAGTTCAGCCGGGGCTGGGTTTGAACCTGCCACCCTCAGTATATGGGGCCAGCACCCTACTGACTGAGTCACAGGCGCCGCCCTAAACATGCATTCTTGTACTATTTCCTTTCTACTTTTGCATCTATTCATTCATTCATTCACCCATCCACCGACCCACCCATCCTGTATAATTTCACATTATTTTTAATAATTTTGGGTATTATATGAATTACATAAAATTCGAAAGGAAGTTTCTTTTTTTTTTTTTTTTGCATTTTTTGGCCGGGGCTGGGTTTGAACCCGCCACCTCCAGTACATGAGGCCGGCACCCAACTCCTTTGAGCCACAGGCGCCGCCCAGGAAGTTTCTTTTTTATTTTAAACAAATTAAAATCATCTGCAAAATTATTTTTAGTAAAATAGATAATTTCATATTTTGTTTATACACACAGATTAGAGAGTGTGTAGTAAGTTTGTTCATATTATTTCATTATATTCTTGTATTTGTAACCTTGTCTTGAAATTTTTCTTTGTTATCATTTGTCATTTTATCTAAAAATTTCAGTTAGAACATGATTAATTCTAATAAAATTGTTTCAAACTTTTTACGAATACATCTACAGAGTGACACATTTACAGAGATATTGTGAATGCTTTAAAAAACTTTATAAAAAAATTTTCATACTTCAAAGCATAAATTTCATTACAGGAAGAAATTTTGCTTGCATCAATGTCACAATATTCAATTCTATTAGTATAATGGACATAATAATATTAATGATAACTACTCATTAGCTTTGAAGGTCAAAGTGCCTTGATTTTTGAGACCTGTATTTCCCAATTCTTATTAATTAGAATCTAAACGGTTAAAGTTTTTTTTCTGTGGAATGAATTTTATTTCATCCTACAAAATAAGAAAGAAATGTTGCTTACTAAGAATGGAAAACTGGAGTTCTTCATTATGCATCTTGTTAGTTGCGGTTTAAAATACTTAGTGAGAGAATTTTATGTTTTCTTAATTATGCTACAGATCCCTATTATTATTCATCTGAAGAATATTTGCACAATGATCAAATGATCAATAAATGTAGAATTTACATTGGCTTAAAGGATAGATGGTCATTTGAACAACTATTTCATCCCTTTCTCAACTTATAGTTATTTAACAAAATATTAGGATACATTGTGGTTATTTTGCTAACTGGGACTGGATCATCAAGTTTCTGGAACTGCCCAGAGGCATTTCGTTCCTCTATATAACCCAGCTCCTGAGTTATTACTCCTTTGTCCAGTCAATAGACACCCGAAGCATTTAAAGCTTCTAATATTTTTGCTAATGCCTTATGGGGTTCTATTATTTGCTAACATATTCTGAATTTATCAGCAATAATAATAGTAAGAAGAAACTCCATATTATGCATACTTTCCTCTATGTCAAGCCTAAGCTATACACTTTTTAAGCTTCTTTTGACATTTTGTCAACTTATCCAATTGTTATTTTGCATTATGTTTGAAATTATCCTGGAACTTTTGAGTAGTGAGCCTGGAAAACGGCAGTGAGTTGTTGTTGTTGTTTTTCTCTTCATTTCTATTGAGATGTTTTGAATTTTCTTTGATTCCTTTTTAGGGGGGGTTTAAAAAATTGTCCTTCTTCGTAAAATAATGAGACATTTCTTCTGTGAGCTTTGCTATCCGTCACACAGGCTGCAGGTGCACGACCATGTGAAAGTACTATCCATCGTTGGCTTTGATGAAAGTGGCAACGTTTCGTAGAGTATTAAGCTAAACTGGCCAGAAGATTAAGGATGAAAGTTAAGTCTTCTGGCCAGTTTAGTTTAATACTCGCACTTGCATTTTAATAATTTTCTTGTACTCATTTCCTTCATCTATACATGCAGAGGCTTATTTTAGATTTCTAAAGTACTTTCAACTGTAACTAAAACTATTAATAAGTCTGTAGGTATAACTGATAAGGCAGACTCACTCTCTCTGTATACAGATGCCAGGAATACTTTAATTGATAAATCTGTTTATTCATCTAATATGTTAAGAATTTTAATATTGGTTTATTTCATCTCAAAAATTCTATCAACATTTCCTAAAGGGAATTTTTTGGTATTTATGTTATTAATTATAATAAAAAATGCCTATCTGTGACACATTATAAATAAACATAAGAACGTGTCTTTTTAAATTTAATGTTGATGTTTAGTAAATACTTTTAAAGATATTTCCTGTAATTACTCTTACCTTGTAAGTGAGTCTATACCCTTAGATTTTCTTAAATAAATTGCATGATTTTTGTTGTTTTGGTGGTTTAGATGGTTTCATTTAGATTTTTTTTTTGTTTTTTTTTTCTTTTTTAGATACACAATTAAATATCTTTAAAAATAGCATCCAGAATTCTGGTACTTCCTCTCTCAATGCTGGCACAGCCAGTGTGTGTTGACACTATCCGAAAGCTGGCTTCTTATTTGCTTACAATATGGTTACCATCAGGACCTGGGCAAGAGGCTAATTCATCTTATTCAGCAAAACTGACAGCTGAATATAGATTTCTGACAGTAGAGAACTGATAGTTCTTATAGATTTCCTGTAAGAGATAAAAATGCTCTTCTCAGAAACTCTTTTCAGATTTTGCCTGTTTCTTTTTGGGTAAATTTTTCTTAGGTGCACAATTCCCAATCATTGCAATTGTTTTATACAAACCAGTGAGGTAGATAGATGTTGGGGAGTCAACCAAAATGTTTCTTACACATGCCAGCCATTACAGAATATTTTTGGTGATGTGGATTTCTCTTTGAGCGAAGCAAACATAGAACCATTCCCAGTCTTGGTTTCTTCAATAACTTCTAGAGCTGTCACCATCGCACATAAATAACATCCCTTAATTCGCTTTCTACCATAATTCGGACACATTTTTGAAAGTGAACAATATTATATTTTTCTAAATTATCTTGTTACAAAAATTACCCAACAAGAATCTAAGAAGCAAACACGTACTTGGCTGCATAAACTTCGTATAAAATGGGAGTATTTCTTTATCAAATTTTATTTGAATCTGAGTGATCTTATGCACTTGAACTAGTAATAAAAATATCTGAGCTTTAGTGTTAATTATGGTATTAATAAACTACATGTCCTTAAATTTTTCTTGTATTTTAACCTTTGTGGATTTGTTTCTTTATCTGGTATGTTTAGGGTTTCACTATAAACTTATTTTCACCTATAAAATTCTATGGCCCTATAAACATATTCATAACAGCTTTAGGTGATTGAGTGATTGTTTCATATATTTCTATCACATAAAAAAAACTTTGTCTTCATAAAGAACTTCTACATGACTTATTTTGTATATAAATATTTTTTTATTTTACCCCATTCTACCCTATAAGTTGGTGATTTGTGGTAGGTGTTGCTCTTTTACATAATTTTAAATGCAAGAAATAATTTTGATTATTTCACTTTATCATTTGATAAAGCGAACAAATGCTTTTCTATCAATGACTAATTAAGATATTAACTATTGTATTATTTTTAATATAATACAATAATGTATTTTTCCTGATGATTATAGCAGTGTTTGTTTATTGACCTATTTGTCAAACATGTTAATAAAGCCTGCAATATTTTTAATTGGTAATAGAGAATTTGCAGGTCTATGTGATTTTTTGTAAATAAATAACACAGCTGAATTCTCGTGGACTGTTAACATTTACATGTGTACTATTTTCCACCTGCTTCCTGTATGAGACTGAACAATCTTTGAGTTTACAAAAAAAAAAAAAAAAAAACAAGTAAATAGAAGATGAGTGAAGAAAAATGGACATAAGCAAGTATTTACAAACACTCATTTTTATCAAAGGAGTATTTATGCTTTGTAAGTGGTATCTGAGCCAGTTGAGAAAACTCTCTTTTCACAAAGTACTAAAAAGAGATGATTGTGCACTTTTCCAACCTGTGGAATTGGCCACTAAAGCATGTGGGCTTGCAATCGACTAACAAAATATCATTATTACCCCAGATTCAGATTCAGAGCGGGGAAGAAAAGACAAAGACGATAATTCAAGGTTGTATCTGTCTATATCTTTGTCTATGCCTCTGTCTTTTTCTATAGCTGTGCCCTTCTCATTCCTCCATTTATACATATTTTCTTTTCTTGTTGAAAGTAATGTGCAGACATTATGATCCACAAGTCTGGGTAAGTTAGTATTTATTATTTATGAACAAGGGCATATTCTATATAATAGGTGTGCAAATATTACAATTAGTAAATTAACATTGGTACCATTCTTTCTCTCTCTCTCTCTCTCTCTCTTTTTTTTGTAGAGACAGAGTCTCACTTTATCACCCTCGGTAGAGTGCCGTGGTGTCACACAGCTCACAGCAAACTCCAACTCGTGGGCTTCGGCAATTCTCTTGCCTCAGTCTCCCGAGTAGCTGGGACTACAAGTACCCACCACAACGCCTGGCTATTTTTTTTTGTTGCAGTTTGGCCAGGGCAGGGTTTGAATGTGCCACCCTCAGTGGGGCAGGCGCCCTACCCACTGAGCAACAGGTGCGGCCCAACCTTGGTACAATTCTAATAGTGACTCACAGGACCCATTTAAAGTTCGTTTGTTCCAATGATGTCCTTAATAGCAAAAGGATCCAGTATAACAAAACACATTCATATCAAGTCTTTTTAATAAAATTCATTCTAGGACACTTGTTTACCTTTTTCATTGATATAATGATTGTAAATTGTTGGATTACTGTAATCTATTTTATATAATGTTCCTATTATTTGAGTTCAACTTAAGCTTCAATGTGACTACATTTTTTTGAGAACTTTTACCAGAAATATCACAGAAATGATGCATATGTCTTTTTTTTCTGTCTTATTTGGTAGAAAGAGGGCACACAATTTGCCCGGTTATGGGTAATGTTAACTTCGATCGCTAAGTCACAGTTATGTCTGCCAGATAGCTTCACTATTAATTAACTGGTTTCCTCTTTTTACAGTATAAATATTTTGTGAAGAGATATTTTTGTGACTATGTAAAAATACTATTCTTCACATTTTCATCCTTTACTTTCAGAATCCATCGAAGTTTGCCAATATCAGTTTTTGCTGGGAATGTTACTAACTTGAGACTTCGTGATCTCATAATTTCCTTCGGGGTTTTTAATTGGCATGTAACCGTATACAAGAATTTTACCTTCTCCCAGATCCTTTGGCACATTTCTCTCATTCTTTGAGAAGTTTATTATTGTCAGGCATAGAAAAATATCCCAGGCTTATCTTCTACTGTGGCTTAGCCAGGACCGAATTAGCCATTTCTCCAGAGAATCTATATTTCTTATGGTAGAAAAAAGATGTTTAAAAATGTAAGATCTTAGCACTGGGATTTCTTATCATTACTAAGGTAATGATTTCTTATTGGAAAGATTTCTCATTGGAAAGACTAATAGATAGATATGCACATACACAAGTGTGTCTATATTTTTCCATATCTATCTGTAGGTGTTGAAAATCATTAATTCATGTGAATAACTTATGTTATATTCCAAGATATTATATTCATTTTCCTTTGATTATTTTGATATTCGCAACTCCCTTCTCCCACAATGAGAAACTTTACTTCATTTTTCTTCAAAAACTTTACTTTTTTGGTCAAATCCTCTCTATCTACCAATCCTGACAGGTTGTTTCTTCATTCAGCTTCAATAGGCTGCAGCTTACTTGACCGCATTTCCTGCTTACCCTCCCAAAGTTGCTGGACCTCCTAACTCCTGCCTGATGCTAAACAAGGCCACCTTCAAAACTGTCAGTGGGAGAGAGGTACTGCAATGGTTTTAGCTTCATTTTATATTTTCTCTATGTAGCTATTACAATATTTAATTGCTATTATTACTATTACTATTCTTATTATTATCATTATCATTTGTAGAAATTAGGTCTCACTATATTCCCCAGACTGGTCTTGAACTCCCAGCCTCAAGTGTTCCTCCTGCCTTGGCCTCCCAAATTTCTGGGATTACAGGCCCTGAGCCATCCTGTCCAGCAGGACTTATTACTTTTGTTATTATTATTCGTGAGGTTTGCTTGAGTTCCATTGTAATTTTTTTAGTTCTATAGAGAAATTTCAGAAAAATGCTAAAAGAAAAGGTAACTTTTGCCTGATGAGGCATAGGTAATATTGCAGGAAGTTGGGATATATTCATTTATTTATTCAGTGAATGTATGTATATATAACATCATGGATATATTTAACACTTAAAATATGTATTAGAATACTACACATATTATTACACATATGTAATATACAATACATCTAATATTTATTAGAATAATAGAAAACATATGGGCTATTGTATATGTGTATGTAAACACACATACAAGTACTTTTTTTTTTTTTTTTTGAGACAGAATCTCATTTTGCAGCCCTCAGTAGAATGTGGCTTCACAGCTCATAGCAACCTCAAATTATTGGGTATACATGATTCTCTTGCCTCAGACGCCCAAGTAGCTGAGACTACAGGGGCTCTCCACAACGCACAGCTTTTGGGAATTTTTAGAGATAAGGTCTCACTTTGGGTCAGGCTAGTCTAGAACTCCTGAGCTCAGGGCAATCCACCACCTTGGCGTCCTAGAGTGGTAGGATTACAGGCGTGAACCACAAGTACACATTTATGGTGTATATTTTAGATATGTGTATATAATAATATATATTATACACACACACATACACACATAGATAGAGAGAGACATACAATAAGACAGAGAAATAGAGACAGAGAGACCGAGAAACACATACAGATATCTTATTTGCCAGGAACTGTACTCAGACTTATAAAAAATACATAACTTGCCTAAAATGAGTTAACTAGAGAATAGTACTTACCATTTAATATAGATATCACACTTTAAACTACTGTCTTATGACAACCGATGGTTTATATATTAACCTTTTGTGACCAAACTGATTTTGATAATTGCTTTAAAACGTCATACAAAATTCAATATTCAAAACTTATTTCATTCATTATGTGCTTAGTAAGCAAAAGGACAAAAAGAGATTGGACTGCTATCTATAGTTGAGATAAAATAAACTAATAATGATAATGATAATTTTAAAAAAGATTTTAACTAAACAGGTTTGTGTATACATAAATGAATTGACCATGGTTATCTAAAGAAGAAATCTACTGATCATCTTTGCATAGGAACTTGTAAGAATAGCATATTGCCTTTCTGATTGTGCATTTCCTCTTTGAATAGATACAAAATTGGTATCAATATAGAGTTCTGTCTTCAAAGGTAATTTTAATCACCAGTCACACATATAGCTTGTAAATTACCCTGAAGTACAATTCCACAGTACATAAGAATTTAATAGCAGTTACTATAGTGGGTCCTTGGTGCCAGCTAAAATACAATACTTTCAGATGAAATTACTTTTTAGGCTGTAGTTGAGGAAAGGCTAAGCAATTTTCTACAAACAGTTATTATTGACCACTCCAAAGGTAGTGTGTGTTATAAAGAAATTTATTAGTCTATTTTAGGTTTCTGAATTCTTAGTTTATAGTCTAACGCCATCCCTATATCTGATTTCTATTAAGCTAGGAGGTGAAGCAGATTGTATTTTCAGAGACCATTAAATGGGAGTTTAGATTTTGTTGTTAATTCAGACTAGACATATTGTAGTACGCATATACTACTAAAGGAAAATTGTTTAGAATGGATATTGCTCTGTTTTGTACCCTTTTTAGTTTTGAAAATGTATGTTTTTCTTCTTATAATGCATTGTAATTATGCAGCTCTCATATTAATGAAATTATTATGAGCATGCCATAAAATAACCAGATTTTTAAGGTCAATTTTATTCATAGAATTTTACAATTTGCATTTTGAAAGACTGAACAGTGAAGTGAAAATGTGTCACAGTTTATATAAATAATATGAATGCATCTTTTATTCATAAGGTATGTCCTAAAATGTAAAAATGACCAACAATATTGATAAACAAATAGACAACTAATATTTGTTGAATGTGTACAATGGGGCAAACACTATTCTTAACTCTTGTTGTAAGTATACTGTCCATTGAATAAAAAAGAATCTTAGGCACATATGTAGTAAATAACTCATCTAAAGTCAAAAACTAAATTATATCTCATCATGATCCAACATTACTAAACACTGAGTAATTAAAGGAGCATGTTTGACATAGTAATGATCACTCAGCGTAATGCTTTTTTATTCACGTTTACAGACTAGATAGAAAGTACATTTTTTAATTTCTTTATTTCACTTTCAAAGACAATCTCATTAGCTATACTTACTAATTACCCATTGCTGCTATCAACAACAGAATTTCAGTGGCTTAACACATGTAAATTTATTTTTATTTTCTTCCAAATTTATCTTACAGTTCTAGAGGACAAAAGTCTTAAATGGTTTTCACTAGGTTAAAAATCCGGGCCTGTGTTCTTTACAGAAGTTTTAGGAGAGGACCTATCCCCTTGCCTTTTCTGGCTTCTAAAGGCACCCTGTATTACTTGGTTTATGGATAATTCCTCCATCTTCAAAGCTTCAATTGCATAACTAGGCTCTCTGCTTCCTTTATCATATCTTCTCTAACACTTTTACTTCTTTTTTTTTGGTTTAGACTTTTGACTTGTATAATCCAAGATAAATTCCTAATCTCAAAGTCTTTAATTTAACTGTAATGTTCTTCATTTTCAAAAGAGGGAGGCAAACAGTGCAGTTCATTTCAATGTGTATATTTAAAATATAAAATACAAATATCTAGGATGAGACTGGGCTTGGTGGCTCATACCTGTAATCCTAGGCATGTGGATTGCTTGAGCTCAGGAGTTCAAGAACAGCTTGAGCAAGAGCTTGAGCAAATACCCGGGTGCTGTGGCAGGCGCCTGTAGTCCCAGCTTCTCGGGAGGCTGAGGCAAGAGCATCACTTGAGTCCAGGAGTTTGAGGTTGCTGTGGCTATGATGCCATGCTACTCTACCCAGGATGACAGAGTGAGACTATAACTCAAAGAAAAAAAAAATCTAGGATGGATTTTATATACTTTCCAAATACTCAAAGATTACAAATAAGCTTTTGAAAACACAAGTGAAGGAAATAAGTCATACAATACTTACTGTTCTGGAAAAAAATCATAGAAAAGTAGACTTACTCATTTTTTAAGTTTTCTAGGTTCCTTTTAATTTACACATTATATTATGAACATATCCCTATACAGTAAAACAAATTTTGTAGATACCAGGTTTGATGGATTTACAATATTCCGGTTCTGTGGTTTTGTAATTATTTAATGATTCCTCTGTTTTTTAGACATTTTAAAACATTTAATCTCCCCAATCCCAATATCTACACTCAAAAAATACTTTTCTGAAACACAGACATATAGACATACCACACTGTTGGGCCCTACTTTGTTTGCTTTAGCAAAAAAAAAAAAAATTAAAATTAAAAAAAGTAAGAAAGGGTCCCCCAAATGTAGGTTTATTCTTATAGAATTTTGTTTATTTCTATGGAAATGAGAAATAAAAATTTTATCCTGTAGAATATTGAAGGTTTTAAGAATCACTACGATATGTGCCAAACCTTTCTGTTACCTGAACAGAAGGCATGTGATTCAACCAAAGGGAGAAAGAGTTGTTAAAGAGTTATTAATGTTAAATACAAAAAAGAAGCTTTGAATCTTATAATGCCCTTTCAGGGAAGACGGAAGATATTAGTATTTCTGGTATTACGTTTATCTCTTTTCAGGTGATTGGTACATATAGCTAATCAAGCATAAAGCCCTCTAATAAAATTCTAATTCCAGAGAAAATAAATTATCCTGTTACCCACAGTTATAACATTGCTCATTGCAAATAATCAAACTTAAATTCGGGTTTTTAGATCAATTGTTTTGGAGGTTGCTGATAGTAAGTCAAGCTAGAGTGCAATAGTCATTCTCCACGTGTTAAGCAATGTAAGTCTTTCAGTTTGAAATCTTAGGGCTACAGAGTTCACAAGTTTGTGAATGCCTGCTAGTAAAAGTCACTCTGATACTATCCAGGAGAAGACTTTTCCAGATATCATCTTTCATCTAAAGTCTGCAATTTTTACTTATAATACTTTCTGTAACAATTATAAAAAATGATAAAATATTGTTTTGCCTAAGTGATTGCTCATGTTCAGTGTGTATGCATTAAAACACCATGCTATGATAAGGTGTGCTTAAAGAATTGAGGAGGAAGAATGAAAGAAATGGAAATCTGTCAATTTTGCATTTTCTGTTAATTTTTTCAGACTCAAGGTATTTTATTAATTATATACAGGGTGGACACAAAGTTCGTGTGTGATCTAAAGTTACAATTATTTTATATTGCACAAGAACTTCATTTCCATCCTTTATTTCATCATGTCTTGATAGTAGAAGTAGCTCGACAGTTAGAATATAAGTCTCAGGACATCGGGCATCATGTCTGTCTTTTGTTCACCGTTGTGTATCAACACTCTTCTACTTGGAAGATAGCAGCTCGAATCGTATTTGCCGAATAGTAATTAATACACATTCATTGAAACATATATCATTGATATTTAACATCCATGTATTACTTGGTAACCCATAATTTAATCATTCGTTGCCTGTTTACTAATTTATTACATCCAGTTGATAGATTGATGAAAATGTATGTATGAATATAATTGATTGAGGAAGGTAGTGTTAGTGGTTTTTTTTGATGTTTGTTTGTTTTTCATCATTTAGAGAGTACTTTATTAGTTTCTGTAATCAAACCCATGTAGATAAGACCTTACATATTTAATACAGTGCATTACCCCTGTACAAATGGAAAAGAATTAAGTTTAACGTTTCTAGACCAATATGGTTGTTAATTTCTGTACAATGACATGACAACTCAAGACAGTAAACTGGGATACTTTTTCCAAAGTTGACAGCACAGCTAAAGTTTCCAAAAATTCAAATTTTATATATATATATATAAAGACCAATAATAGCAGTATGTTATGCATCAATAGCAGCAACAGCTTTTCCAGTTCTGCAGTCGTCTGAACATAATTATAGAGACATCAGCACACTCCATTAAAAAACGGGGGGGTAGAGGAGGTAAAAAAACAAAACCTCAGAAAACAGCAAAGTTCTGTTACTGTTGGGGTACCTGGCAACACCATTTTTTTTTATTAGCTTCTGATCATCACCTGGAAAGAAAACATTCTAGAATAACTTCATTAAAAACAGCTCTGATAAAGCACGGTCACTACTACGTATCATAAAGCAGGTACAAGATACTTTACATTCACAGAGGTATGCTACAGTACTGTCCCACATCTATAATACTAGAGGATACACTTAAAAAGGCATGAGTCAAGACTTGATTCTACTTTTCCAGCAGAGGGCCCAAAGGATGGTATGACACAACTCTATAAAGAAATGCACCTTTTTAGATAGGATTTCCTTTCATTCACAGCACAGTTCTAGGTATTCACTGCTGTTCATAATCAGCTAAAAACAGTTAAAAAAAAAAAAAGAAAGAAAGAAATGGGCAACCTTGCCCGGTTCCTGATCTAAGTGGAAATGATTTCAATTTAACTCCATTCAATACGATATTGGCTGTGGGTTTGCTGTAGATGGCCTCTGTTAGTTTAAGAAATGTCCCTTCTATACCAATTTTTTTTAAGTGTTATGATCATGAAGGGATGCTGGATATTGTCAAAAGCTTTTTCTGCATCAATTGAGAGAATCATATGGTCTTTATTTTTTTATTTGTTTATGTGCTGAATTACATTTATAGATTTTCATATATTGAACCAGCCTTCAGACCCTGGGATAAAGCCCACTTGGTCATGGTGTATAATTTGTTTGATGTGTTGTTGGATTTCGTTTGTTAGGATCTTGTTGAATATTTTTGCATCAATATTCATTAGTGATATTGGTCTATAATTTTATTTTCTTGTTGGGTCTTTCCCTGGTTTGGAATTTGTGGAGAATTTCTCAAGAGAAAGACATTCTCCTCTTTGGGGACATATAGGAAATTCATTTGTCAAATTAAATTAATTTTGTATTC
>CAUYRH010155632.1:0-12570 GCA_963574655.1 Perodicticus potto | reverse complement strand
TTTCCAAAAGGAGCATATTAGTTTGCATTCCCACCAGCAATGTAGAAGTGTTCCCTTTTCTCCACATCCACGCCAACATCTCTGGTGGCATGTATGTTTTCTTAGCAATTATTTCACTTATGCACTTGGTCACTAAACATTTTTTTTTTTTTAAGAGACAGAGTTGGCCAGGAGCAGTGGCTTATACCTGTAATCCTAGCACTATGGGAGGATCACTTGAGCTTAAGAGTTTGAGGTTGCTGTGAGCTATGATGCCATGGCACCCAGGGAAACAAAGTAAGACTTTGTCTCAAAAAAAATAGAGCAGGGTCATGCTCTGTCACGCAGACTGCAGGGGCACATGATCATATCTCACTGCGGCCTCAAACTCTTGGGCTCAAGGGATCTTCCTGCCTTGGCCTCCCTACTTAGCCAGGACTATAGCAATGTACCACCAAGTCTGGCTAATTTTTCTTATATTTTGTAGAGATAGGGTCTTGGTACGTTGTCCAGGCTGGTCTCGAACTGCTGCTGGCTTTAAGCATTCCTCCTTCCTTCACCTCCTAAAGTACTAGGAGCCACCATGTATCTTCTACAACTTCACGATTGTGAGCTTCTTTAAGAGAGCAATGGTCTTACTCATCCTCAGGGTTTAACGATGCATGCCCATACAGCCTTTCTCAGGTGGCAGAGCATCTGTTGTTTCACCAGATCCTCACCCCGATCCTGCACTTCTGTACTTTGTAAATGTAGGTGAGAAAACTAAGGCTCAGAGAAGTTAAGAGAAAACTCTTTCCTGTCTTTTGCCTCCACCTATGTCTAGCTATGTCTTTTCACCATGGCATCGCTGTACTGAAGACAGACTCAAAAAACAGCATGGGGGCTCCGCGCCTGTGGCTCAACGGGCTAAGGCGCTAGCCACGTACACCTGAGCTGGTGGGTTCGAATCCAGCCCTGGCCCACCAAACAACAATGATGGCTGCAACCAAAAAATGGCCGGGTGTGGTGGGCGTCTGTAGTCCCAGCTACTTGGGAGGCAGAGGCAAGAGACTTGCTTGAGCCCAGGAATTGGAGGTTGCTGTGAGATGTGATGCCACAGCACTCTATCCAGGGTGACAGCTTGAGGCTCTGTCTCCAAAAAAAAAAAAAAAGAGCATGAGATGCAATTTTTAAAAACTCCCTTCAGCTTAGTGTGGCTAGAGCATGGGATTGGGGTGGGAATAGCGGATGGAGGCAAAAGAAGGCAACAGTAAACTCTGGATGATCGTTTGGAACCACACTAGGAAGGGCCCCAAATGTCATTCCAAGGAGTGATGGTTCACTTACCTGGCGATAGCCAAGAGCCAACGGGTGTGGGGTGGAGCTGGGAATTAGCATTTCAGATCCAAACACGATGGGATCATAGAGTTTGTCCAAAGGGTTTTAGTTGCTTAGAATTCTTAGGTCTGTTTTAAGCTATAACTGCCTTGTTTCTCTCATCAAAATGGGAAGTCACCAAAGCTGGAACTGAGCTCCCTTCAGTCACTCATCAAGTGAGCACCTGGGTCAGGACTGCACTAAGGGGACGGGGATACAGAAATGCACGAGACCTTTTTGTGGGAAGATGATGCACAAAAATCCAATGATTACACGAATGATTCTGTGGGAAATTATGTAACGAAGAGGTTTGTAATGCTATGAAAACAGATAAAGAGGGGACTGGGCTAGTAGGAGATGGAGTGAGAGTCAGTGAAGATTTCACAAAGGAGGTGATATTTAAGCTGCAACTTGAAGGATAAATAGCATTTAGCCTGGGGAAGTGGCTGGACCTTGCAAGTGGAAGGAACAGAATGTGCAAATGTTCTGAGGAAGGAAAATCTTGGCTTGATGGCAGGCTAGGGAGGGGGCTACAACTCTAATAAGGAAGGTCTCCTCTTTCCTGTCCCAATTTCTCTCTCTTGGCACTAGAAAAAGACTCTGAGTACTAGGCCTTAGGACAGGGGAGGTTTTGCAGCACATGTGAACACAGCAAAAATCTTCCATTTGGTAAGTCCTTCTATGATTCAGTGGGAAAGGTTTGGGGTGGCAGGTTTGCTTTAGCTGGTAGGAGGGATTGGACATCTGAGCGGGTGGAGAAAATGGAGAGAAGGGTAAGTTTGGGAAGCCTAGCTTTGTTTTTTCTGGGAAGGGGTTAGAGTCTTGCACAAAGGTAGATGTCTCAAGCCAGATGATATGAATGAGGGGTCCTTACTCAGCCACTCATAAAGACAAGAACATTACCCCAGAGCCTAGAGCTCTGGAACTCAAATGTTTTCCTACTCCAAACCATAATGGTGATTTTTGACATCCAAATAGCATTTCGGGTCAAGCACTATGGCTTCTAGAACTTTGGGAAGCTGACGTGGGAGGACTGCTTGAGGCCACAAGTTGGAGACTAGACTGAGAAATACAGTGAGACTCCATCTCTACAAAAAATAGGAAAAAAATCAGCTGAGAGTGGTGGCCCGCACCTATAGTCTCAGCTACTCGGGAGGATGAGGCAGGAGGATTGCTTGAACCTAGGAGTCTGAAGTTGCAGTGAGCTATAAGGATGCCTCTGCACTCTGGCCAAGGCAGCAGAGACAGATTCTGTCTCAAAGAAACCAAAACCAAAACAAATAAATAGCATTTCTTTTTTTTTGCAGTTTTTGGCTGTGGCTGGGTTTGAACCTGCCACCTCCAGCATATGTGGCCTGTGCCTTACTCCTTTGAGCCACAGGTACCATCCTAAATAGCATTTCTTTTCTTTTCTTTTCTTTTTTTTTTTTTGAGACAGAGCCTCAAGCTGTTACCCTGGATAGAGTGCTGTAGCATCACAGCTCACAGCAACCTCCAATTCCTGGGCTCAAGCGAGTCTCCTGCCTCTGCCTTCCAAGTAGCTGGGACTACAGATGCCCGCCACAACACCTGGCTATTTTTTGGTTGCAGCCACCATTGTTGTTGAGTGGGCCCAGGCTGGATTCGAACCCACCAGCTCAGGTGTACGTGGCTGGCGCCTTAGCCTGTTGAGCCACAGGCGCCGAGCCCTAAATAGCATTTCTTGAGCTCCCACTGTCATCCCAGCCCTCTTCTGGGTGCAAGCACCAAACAGGCCTGATTTCTCCAAAAATATAATCTTGGCCAGGGCAGCGCCTGTGGCTCAAAGGAGTAGGGCTCCGGCCCCATATGCCAGAGGTGCTGAGTTCAAACCCAGCCCTGGCCAAAAAAAAAACCAAACAAACAACAACAACAAAAAATATATATATATATAAATCTTGGCCAGAAACAATTACCATATGGGATAATTTATTTTTGTTTATTATTATTATTAATTTTTTTTTTTTTTTGAGACAGAGCCTCAAGCTATCACCCTGGATAGAGTGCTCTGGCATCACAGCTCACAGCAACCTCCAATTCCTGGGCTCAAGCGAGTCTCTTGCCTTTGCCTCCCAAGTAGCTGGGACTACAGGCGCCCGCCACAACGCCCGGCCATTTTTTTGGTTGCAGCCGTCTTTGTTGTTTGGCAGGCCCAGGCTGGATTTGAACCCGCCAGCTCAGGTGTACGTGGCTGGCACCTTAGCCCGTTGAGCCACAGGAGCCAAGCCTAATTTTTTTTTTTTGAGACAGAGTCTCACTTTGTTTCCCTGGATAGAGTGCCATGTAGTTGTAGCTGGGACTACAGGGGCCCACCACAATACCCAGCTGTTTTTTGTTGCAGTTTGGCTGGGGCCTTGTTCGAACCCGCCACCCTCAGTATATGAGGCTGGGGCCCTACTCACTGAGCCATAAGCGCTGCCCGCTCAGGCTGGTCTTGAACTCCTGAGCTCAAGTGATCCACCAGCTTGGGCCTCCGGGAGTGCTAGGATTACAGACGTGAGCCATTGCACCTGGCCTTTATAGGATAATTTAATGCCTAGCCTCAGTCTTCTCATCTACAAATGTGAACAATAATAACACTCTAAAGTGTTGATGAGTAGGTAAAGTGCGTTTCTCAGTGCCTGGGGCAAAGTAATGCCAGCTAGAGAGAATGTTCTGGAAGGAATGGGCACCACAAGGAGGAGGATGGCTCTGGATCTGCGCTAGTCAGGACTGGAGAAGAGGTGTGGGAAGGATGAGTTAGCCATCCTTCTGGTAACAGCCCCTTACATCTGTTCCCAAAGCAGCCAGAGTGATCCTTAGTGTCTTCAAGACTCTGCTCACCACCTCATCTCATTTTCTCCCCACGCCTCCTCACTTTCTGTCTTCTCTCGCCTCCCTGGCTTCCTTTCCAGTCCCTCTGGTTTATGGGTGTAGAATGTTCTTCTCTTGTTTCTTCCCTAAATTAATTCATCCCCGAGCTTCACACCTTACCATTTTCTTAGGGAAGCTGTCCTGCCTTGGGTTTTGTAAACCCTGCCAGTTCCTCAGTCGGTAACTATATCTTCATTAGTGTGATTTTAGGATTGACGTCTCGCTCCCCTACTGGTTTGTGAATCTCAGGAAGCAGGGGCTGCACCTGGTTTTGTGCACAGGCTGGTCCCGCGTCGTACTTGGCTTTTACATTAGGCATCCTCAAAATACTAGTTGAGCAAATAAATAGGGTATAGGAAATGCAGGGATAATAATGATTATTTATGAAACACACCCTTCCTCTGTGCTGCGCCCCGAGCTAAGATTTTTACTCCCATCATCTCATTTAATCTTCCCAACAACCCTCTGAGCGAGTGGTGAGATTTTCCTCCTCTTACAAACAGGGAGAATGAAGTTGACAGGTTAGGCAACTTGGTCAAGGTCTCTCTATTCCTTAGTGCAGGGGCGGAAGGCGACATTCACATGCAGGTCCTTCAGACTCCAAATTGGCAAGGGGTGGGAGGCGAGTCCAGGCTGGGGTGGGGGCGCTCTGGACCCAGCGGAGCATCCCCAGGAAAGGGCAAGAGGTCTCCGGGCCCAGCTCCGAGCCGATGGTGCAGCGCCCGCCCCCGGTCGCGGGCGCAGACTGGCGGCCGCCTCCGAGCCACGTGGTGCGCGCCGCGGGCGCGTCCGACGAGCCCGCAGCGCCTCCAGGCTCACAGCGCTCCGGGCGAGGAGAGAGGGCGGACGCCGGGGGCTGGGCGGGTGCGGGCGGCGAGGCAGGCTGAGGAGGCGCAGAGGAAGCGGGGCGGCCGGACGCTGCAGCCGGCGGCGTCGGGGCAGTAGCCTGGGCTCTTTGCACGCGCGAGGTCCCCGCGCCCAGGGCGCACGGTGGAGAGGGACGCGGCGCCGGCCAGCCGGCAGCCATGGAGCCGGCCCCCTCAGCCGGCGCCGAGCTGCAGCCCCCGCTCCTCGCCAACGCCTCGGACGCCTACCCCAGCGCCCTCCCCGGCGCGGGGGCCAATGCATCGGGGCCGCCGAGCGCACGGAGCGCCTCGTCCCTCGCCCTGGCCATCGCCATCACCGCGCTCTACTCGGCCGTCTGCGCCGTGGGGCTGCTGGGCAACGTGCTCGTCATGTTCGGCATCGTCCGGTGAGTCCGCTGCGGGCTGGCGCTGCGGATCTGGGCCCTGGGGTGAGGGCGGGATCCGCCGGCTTGGAACCCTGAGCCCGAACCCCAGACTCCCCGGACTTCCGAACTTCCTGCAGGGGGCGCACGGCGCCCAGGGGGAGGCCACGTCCATTGACAGGGGGACTCAGGATCGTGTATTCTCGCGCGTGAGCGTATGTGTGTGCGTGCTTGCTTGCTAAGCTAAATAACGTTCGATTGTCTGTTGGCATTACCTTGCTTCTTTATGGGACAGTTTGGCAACAGTTTGTGTGCCTGTCATAGTTTTTGAGTGGGCGATTGTGAGAGTAAGAGTGTATGTTTGGACGTTTGAAACATACCCGTAACGGTGAGCGGAGATGCTCTACCCTGCCGTGGGCCTTTGGGGAGACAGCTGTGGGTAGGCACTGTGCAGGTAGGGTGGAAAGGAGAGTGCTGTGTGTCTGGGTACTGCTGTGAGGACACTTAACAAGTCACATTTGGTGATCATCTGTTGGGGTCCCTGTATTGGTTTGTGCTTGCCAAACTGTCAAATTTGTGATTCTGTCTGTATAAATTTGTGACAATGTAACTGAGTTGTTTCTTGTCAAACTCTGAAACCAGGGGGAGAGGCGCATCCAGAGTGGCTGGGGGCATCTTCCTGCCTGCGGCTCTGTGTGTATTTGCCAGCCCAGGGCTCCTGGACGCAGTGCAGTGGGCAATAGCCGTGTCCTGCCATTGGTTCTCTGCTCCCTTCCCATCTGGTCAGGAATTCTGCATATGATTCAGAGAGGCCTCATAACTTCCTCACAAATGCCCTCTCCATTTTCTCATTCTCACCTTGAACAGTCTTTTCTCTGCCAAAGGCAGCAGTGGTTTGCTTGGGCTGGGGTGGAGTTTGAGGTCCTCTGTTTGGTATTTGTTGACAGTGTGGGGACCTTCTCAGAGAGCCTAAAACATTACCAGCTTGTCCCAGAAGTAACCGTCCTGACACAGCTCCCCGAGCTCAGACATGGACAATAAGGGTTGAGAGGAAACTTGCATCCTTAAACAACAAAGATGCCTGGGTGTTTACTGTTAGTTGGAAATGGGTCCTGCATGCTGGTTGACTGAGGCCATGGCCCTCACCTCTCTGGGCTGTGTTGCCAGCTGGCAGGGCAGAGAGCAGATCATGAACCCACATGTTGGAGATGTGAACTGTGGTCTCGGCCTGATCACTGATGCCCAGACGCCATTCCTCTCCC
Organism: Perodicticus potto; assembly: GCA_963574655.1. NCBI lineage: Eukaryota > Metazoa > Chordata > Mammalia > Primates > Lorisidae > Perodicticus > Perodicticus potto. Next base: position 5,874 of record CAUYRH010155632.1, on the reverse strand, counting down.
CTCACCGCTCATCTGCCTCAGTTTTCCTGTCCGAAGAATAGAGACCCAATCTCCTCTATTGAATCCCAGAGTATAATGTCTCTGCAGGGCAGAATGTTGTGTGTTGGAGCATTAGATGATGTGTGCGGGTATCAGGGGGCTTCAGCATTGATGTTCTCTGGGGGATTTTTGCTTCCCTAGAAAACGTGGAAGGTACAAGAATTTCTGGTGCTTTTAATGACTCATCACCAGCTACAGTGGGAAAAGTCCCCCAAACATAGGCAGGATTGGTCTTTGCTTTGTGTTTTTGTCAGTGATTCCCCCACTTTGCAGGCTTTGAGTCCCCAGCTCTGTGACTTGGGGAAATCACTTAGCCTCTTTGAACCTCAGTTTCTTCATCTGTAGAATGAGGTGATAGTAGAACCTTCTTCAATGGGCCTGTTGTGAGGTGTCAGTGAGCAAGCATGTGTAATGCAGCTGGCCTGGCGCCTGGACCCAATAAATGGAAGCTGTCTATGTAATGAGGAGGAAAGACTTTTTAGATCCTAGAGAATCCAGTGCCAGTTAAAGAAGGGAGCATGAGATAGGTGCTAGTCCTGAGGTGGGTCTGAGAACAGCCATGACTCTGAGATTTACAGGTTCCTACCACACAGTCTCTCTAGGGGAGCTCAGGTGCTCAAGTCTGGGAAAAGCCTAGCGTCAGTGTGTCCAGTCCCATCTCCAGCCTTGACCGCAGCGCTTTGTGGTGGTGGGCTGATGAGCACAGCTTCCTAAATACTAATGAGGAAGGGCCCTCCCGCTTCTGTGGGTCCACCATGGGGAGGCCCCGGGGCTCAGGGTTAGCTGCATTTGCAACCCACCTTCCTGAAATCACATTGCCAAGTGTATTCTAACAGTATAGCAAGCTCCACTAGTTCCCCATATTGTGAAGACATTTCCCTAGTCAGCCATCTATGTGGTAACTATAACTCTGGGTCTGAGCAACTTAATCCTCACCCAGAACCTTGCAAAATGAGCATTAAAATCATCTTCATTATCACGTTCATTTTACAGACAAAATGAGGAATCTGTGGCTTAGAGAGAGGCAAGGTGACCTGTCCTCTTAGTACCACAGTCAGCACCAGATCCAGTGCTAGAGCTTTAGTCTTGTGACTTCAAGTCCAGAACTTTCCCCAGAGCTGCCTCAGGTAAGGGATGTCACAGCATTGCCTGGAAGGAGAGTGTAGTAATCCTGTGCCCCCTCTTGTTCTAGAATCTTCAGAGAAGGAGGGAGCCCTAAGGATTGTGATCCTACACAATCCTGTTGTTCAGCCTGAGTGTTTGAGGCTATTGTCCTTGGGGGAGAGGGAGCGATGGGAGCTGCACTTAGTTCTTCCCCACTAAAGGAAGGCCGAGGAAAGCACAGCTGCCTAGGGCTTAGCTTCTGCTGGAAAGATCACAGTGGCAATGGGGCAGGAGCAGGCTGGGCCGGAGAAAAACCTCTGCTCTCTTGAAGGACTGCTTAAATCCTGGTCTGTCTGTGATTCCTTGGCAACCTGTGCAGGGCCTGGCACAACCAATGCCTGAGTCGGCTGCTTGGTTGAATGAGTGATTGAATGAATGAACGAATTCTATCAGTCCTGAGTGTAGGAAGTTAGGGGAACAGGAGAAGGTTGGCAAGGGCTGATCCAGAGGCCTGTTGGGGAAGGAAAGCAGGGTAGTGTAGTGGGCAGGACTGGGGATCTGGGGCCAGATGTTTGTGAGTTCAAAGCCACTTGCAGTACATTTGAGCTAGCGACTTCACCTCTCAGAAGCTCATTTTCTCATCCTTAAAGTGGGACTAACAACAAGGGATCCAGGGTTGGGGTGAGGGTTAAATGAGATAGTGTGTGATATATGAGCCTTTTAGACCCTAAGTCCTCTGAGAACAGGGAGGGGCTCTTTATGAAGGAGCGAAAAGAATTCACTCATTTCAGGACATTCTATGGATTCACTGTGCTAGATCCTAAGGTACAATGGGGAGGGAAGAAATACACTGTCCTGCTCTCCTGCAGCTTAGGGTCAGGTGGGAGAAACAGACATTCTTCACATCAGCCAGTCATCCGATAAAACAACGTCTGCAGCTGTGCTAAAAGCTATCCGTGAAAGTACGTGGGCGCTTTGGGAGCCCACGATGGGGTGGGGGAGGTCAGAGAGATCAGACCAGCCTGGGTAGAGCATGCGGAAGGCCAACTAAGTCAAAGCTGAGGGGAGAACTGTCGTGGGGAGGCAGGACACAGAACCAGGAATCTTGGAATTCCAGGTCACCAAGTGCCCTCTATTCTCTTGGCTCCTACACTCGCCTGGCCTCTCTCCCCTCATAGACTTGCCTGAGAAGCCTTCTCATCCTTCAGAATGCAGGAGATGGGCTCCTGGGAATTGCACTCTTAGCACCAGCCTGTGCCCCCGGAACAACATGTGAGTGGGACTTCTTGGGACATCTGGTCCTCAAGGCAGGGCATCACTCCCCACTTCTGCCACGTGAGATTGACCAGTGTGGTGACTCAATGCTGGCCCTGAGTCCTTAGGGCAATTGCTGGACAACCCATCCTCTGGGCAGTCAGTGCCCTCAGCCCATCTGGCCTCTCAGGAAGTTCCCATTGGCAGCCCCCTGTTCAGTGCCGTGTGAAGGCTCAGCCGGCCCCTCACCTCTGGCAGCTGACCCCTTCTTCCCTCTACATGGCCCAGAATGAGGGCAGGAGGTAGAGTCAGTACTTTTCCACCTGGCCTCCTGTCTGTCCTGCACTCTTCCCTGTCTCCCTGTCCCTTCCACTCTCTGATCCTGGTTTCACCAGGTTGGCACCCTCTGCACCCCTCACCTACCCCCTCTTTCCAGCCCCAGCCTGCCTCCGTGTGAGTCTTTCAGCCTGTTCTGCTGCCCTGTGATCTCTCCTCGACTAATGTCTCTTCCAACTTTTTGCCTCATATCAAATGCTGACGCTGCCACTCACTAGGAGTGTTAGCAAGTTGGGTCACTTCTCTGGACCCCAGTGTTTTCATCTGTAAACTGTGGATAATAGTACCTGCCCTATGTGTACCTTTGTCCTCAGATTGGATGAGACGATGTTGGCAAAGCACCAAGTTTCCCTCCCATCCAAGGTGACCATGGCACACGGCAGGGAGGGAAGGCAGTGTGGGCTGGGGCAGGGTCACAGCAGGTGAATGAGGGGTCATAGTTGCTCTCCGGTCATAGTTGGAGGTGGGCAGTGTAGGTGGCAGTTGAGGCCTGATTATCTTTCTTCTTCACCTTGGGCCCTTCCCCACATTCTGCCTCAGCTGCACATCTACTCAGTCGACAAGCGTTTGCTGCTGCTGGCCCCGGCCAGGCCTGTCCAGCCTCAGCTTCCACTGCCCAGACTTTCAGCTTAAGCCTCAGTACAGCGTCTGGCTCCTAACACAGCCAAGCCCCGCAGGCGCCCCCAGTTAGTTACAGTTTCAGGGTCAAGTGCTAGTCTACTGTCTACTGTCAAGCTTCCGGGGGCTGCCGAGAAATTGGTAGCACTGAGTCCCTGTCTTGTGTTTGGAGGCCCAACATGTGCCTTCTGCCTTCTCCGTCCCCTCTCTTGCTCTCCGTGGTCTGGATCCAGGGACCCCAAGCCAGGAGAGATTCTAGTGCAGTGACATAGGTCACTGGACATAGCACCCAGTGTCAATATCTGCTTGACCACATCCTGGATGTGTGGCTTTGGGAAACAGCTTAACTCCTCTGAGCCTCGTTTCCTCATTTGAGAAGTGGGGGAGATCATGAACGGCTACTGGGAAGATTAAATGAGGTCACGTCCATGTGGGCCACAGCATGGCACCTGCCTTGCTGTGTGCTGATTACCCTGCACTCCTGCAGCTGCTGCAGGTGGGCAGCGTAGGTGGCAATTGAGGCCTGATTATCTTTGTTCTTCACCTTGGGCCCTTCCCCACGTTTTGCCTCAGCTGCACATCTACTCAGTCGACAAGCATTTGCTGCTGCTGGCCCCGGCCAGTCCTGTCAAGCCTCAGCTTCCACTGTCCAAACTTTTAGCTTAAGCGTCAGCACAGCCTCTGGCTCCTAACACAGCCAGGCCCCGCAGGCGCCCCTGGTTAGTTACAATTTCAGGGTCAAGTGCTAGTTTCCTGAAGCTGAGAGTCCAGGAGAGGCACCTGAACCAGCTGGAGGAGGTGATGCCTGTGCTGAGTCGTGAAAGGGGAGCTGGAGCAGCAGCTCGCTGTGTGGAGAGGTGGGGGCAGAGCATTCCAGGCAGAGGGAACAGCAGGAGCAAGAAAAGGTTCATGGGGTGATGAAGAGCTTCAGAGGGAGGGAGGTTCACCGTGGCTGAGATGAGAGTACCAGGAGCCAGGGTGGCTGTGAGGAGGGAAAGGCTGCAGGGACAATAGCAGGATAGGTCTTGCAAGCAGGTGTCAATAGCCCCTGCTGTGTGCTGAGCTTCATTCAGCCAGGCCTGGGAACCAGTGGTGGACCTGCCGACTTTGTCCCTGCCTTCTGAAATTCATCATGAGGTGCAAAAGTCAGAGGAACTCCTCAGACCGGCCCCAGGTAATTGGAGGTGGTCTTTCTAGCAGGGAGGGGGGAGAGGAAGGACTGAGGAGGGTCTGAAGACAGGCCCGTATGACTGCATTGGGGGCAGGGGCTGTACTGAGGTTGGAGTCTGGATGGGGGAGCTGGACAGGTCCTCTGGACTCACAGTAAGGCTGGTCGTGCTGGGAAATGAGGGAGCTTTCGGTCACGGGTCGTGGGGAGGGGGATTTTGGAGCAGTTGTGCAGAATGGGGTTCAAGAGGATGAATCCGGTGTGGGTGGGCTGGATAGGGAGGGGCTCAATGTTGGGGTGCAAGAGAGGCCGGCTCAGGAAAATGGAAATAGAGCCCACGTGACCTTGGATGGGTCACGGAAGCCCTGGCCTCAGCCATCCCTTTCTGAAATGGAGTGCTTTTGGACCTAGCAAGAAGGCAGCAGGCTGGGCCAGGTGAGTTGGTGAGGCAGAGCAGGGAGACTCATCTCCTGGCTTGCCCTGATGCCTGCTGCTTTCCGAGTCTTGGGTTCATTCCCTAGGGAGTGTATGTGACTCACAGACACACTGGCAAGGCCAGAGGAGTCACTGAGGACACTGAGGCGCCTCTTCCAGAGCCCCTGCCATGTGCCAGAGTCTTCTCCAGTCTGCACCATGATAGTCCTGCAATGGGGGCTTGGTGTTCTCAATTACACATGAGGACATGAAGCCTCAGTGGAGATGAGATTCAAACCCAGGTCTTTCTGGCTCCAAACATCGCTCCACATCCATCTGCTGCTGCTCCCCATAAGACACATGAAGAATGGAGGTGAGACCTGGGGACAGCTAGGTAGAGAGGTAAAGAACAGGGCCGGGGAAAGAGGGCAGATTGCTGTCTGCAAATCTCTGAGGCCTCTGTGTGGGGTATCAGCAGTTGAGAGCCCGGGCATCAGAGCCACACTGACCTGGAATCATGTCCAAGTTGGGCTATTTACTAAGAGAGTAAGCTTGAGCAATACCTACACAGCCTCTCTGAGTCTCAGTTTTCTCATCTGTGAAGCTGGAGCAGTGATTGAGCTTTCACAGGGCAGTTCATGAGAGGAATTCATGAAGTATGGTGTTTAGCACAGAACCAGGTATTTGGTAAGTGTTCAATACACGTTTTCTATAATTATGAGTATTTTTTTTTTTTTTTAAGGTTTTTTATTTTTTATTTTTTTGAGACAGAGCCTCAAGCTGTCACCCTGGATAGTGTGCCATGGCATCACAGCTCACAGCAACCTCCAATTCCTGGGCTCAAGCGAGTCTCCTGCCTCCGCCTCCCAAGTAGCTGGGACTACAGGCGCCCACCACAACGCCCGGCCATTTTTTGGTTGCAGCCGTCATTGTTGTTTGGC
>CAUYRH010155625.1:0-19943 GCA_963574655.1 Perodicticus potto | reverse complement strand
ACATGAAAAAATGCTCATCATCTTTAATCATCAGAGAAATGCAGATCAAAATCATTTTAAGATATCATCTAACTCCAGTAAGATTAGCCCACATCACAAAATCCCAAAACTACAGATATTGGCATAGATGCACAGAGAAGAGAACAGTTCTTCACTGCTGGTGGGAATGCAAGCTAATAACACCTTTTTGGAAAGAAGTTTGGAGAACATTCAAGGAACTGAAAGTAGATCTACCGTTTGATCCTGTAATTCTTCTACTAGGTATATACCCAGATGATCAAAAATTATTTTACAACAAAGACATCTGCACCAGAATGTTTATTGCAGCCCAATTCATAATAGCCAAGACATGGAAACAGCTCAAGTGCCCTTTGACCCATGAATGGATTAACAAATTGTGGTATATGTACATCATGGAATACTATACAGCCATAAAAAAGATTGCACCTTCACATCTTTAATGTCTGCCTGGATGAAGATGGAACATATTCTTCTCAGTCAAGTATCTCAAGAATGGGTGAAAAAGTACCCAATGTACTTAATACTCCTATGAAATCAATAGATAATCACCTAAACACTCATATGAATGGAAAAACATAACTATTGTTCAGAAAGCAGCAAGGAAGAGGAGAGGGGAGGGGAGGATATTTCGGGGGACCTCACCTAATGTGCATGATGTAATGGTACATTTCAAAACTATTAAGAAAGGAGTATAATTGTGAGTGATGTGTTACTTAGTTTAATGTAAGCATTTAATATTGTATATCAAAGCAGTACCCTAAATCTATAAATGCATTAAATAAGTTTTTATTTAATAAAAAATAATAATAAAAAAATAAAAAAGAAAAAAGAATAATTTAAGTGCCTGTCATGAAGCAGGCATTTCATACTTGTTGAATGAACAAGTGAGTATCTCTAACTGATAAGAGTTTCATTTGATATTTAAAGAGAGAGATTTATTTGTTTTAAATACTCCTTAATTTCACTGAAATAAAGTTTTAAGAAATCATTACCAATATCCAAATTAAACTTTGATAATATCAACTTCCTTGTAAGTTAAAGATGACGCTATTTATTAGCTCCCTATTAGGGAAAGCCTAAATGACTCTCCTCACTTTTGGTTAGTAAATTATCAACAGAGGTGGAATATAAACCTTTAACCAAACTCTGATTATTAAATGTTTTTTTTTATTTTTAAAGTTGACACCATAAAAATATTACAGGAAAAATATATAAATACCAGCAACTTACTACCAGATGCTATAGTCCAAGGTTTTTCTATCCCTGGAAATTAATATAAAAAATTATAGATAACACACCATTTAAGGAGAATCTCATGTAATACATTACTTTTGTTAGTTTGTTAGAGTGAGATCAGATTCTATAAATACTTCCAGATCAGCTAGAGTTAAATGAGAGGAATTTTCTTCCATATTGTAGAATATGGACATCTGTTCTTTACAAGTCCATTCTCCAAGTTCATTTACAAGCACATTTGTTAACCCTCAGAGTATTCATCATAATGTTAGGAATCATTAACAGTTTATAGTAGGTTAAAGTGGCATGTTCCACAAAGACTAAAGGACACAAAGGGTCTCATGACTTGCTACACTTTTCATGTGTTCTGAAAGAATTAGGGAAAGGGACAAATTTATAAGGTTTTAATAACTAGCTGCAAAAGACTTAAAAGGTTGAACTTGCCTTAATTTTAAAACCCTATAAATTTGCCCTGTCCTCAACAGTGATCAGTGATATAATACATCATTTTTGTTAGTGAGTTAATGTGAAATCAGATTCCCTGAAATATTGCAAGGTAGTCTAAAAGTAAATGACACATTCATTGTTCTATGTATAAGACCAATATATGATATGTATACCAGCACACATCAATAACTGCATTAAATGTAAAGAGACTATCTGCTATAATTAAAAGGCAGAGACTTCCACCAAGGTGAGATGAGTCTGAAGAAAAAAAAAAAATTACAAAGGCAGAGACCATTAGACTGAATAAAAAAGAAGCAACTATATGATCTTTACAATTCATATGCTTTATTTATTTTTTTTTTTTGAGACAGAGCCTCAAGCTGTTACCCTGGATAGAGTGCTGTGGCATCACAGCTCACAGCAACCTCCAATTCCTGGGCTCAAGCGAGTCTTTTGCCTCCGCCTCCCAAGTAGCTGGGAGTACAGGCACCCGTCACAACGCCCGGCCATTTTTTGGTTGCAGCCATCATTGTTGTTTGGCGGCCCGGGCTGGATTTGAACCCGCCAGCTCAGGTGTACATGGCTGGCGCCTTAGCCCGTTGAGCCACAGGTGCCGAGCCAATTCATATGCTTTAAATATGGGTGACCAACGGCTTAAAAGTGAAAAAGTGAAAAAAAAATTAACATGCAAATTCTTAATATAAAAAGCTATCATAGATAACAATATCAGATAAAGTAGACTTTAAGATAAAGCCTATAAAAAGATGAAAAGTCCATTCCACAATGATAAAAGGATCACATCCTTGTAGAAGAGATAACAACCATGAATGTGTAGGACCTAACTAAAGAGCTTCAAAATGTAGGAAGCATAAATGGATAGATGTAAAGAGAAAGATTAAAAACCCACAATAGCAGATGAAGGCTTTAAAAGCAAGCAAATTCTGCCCATCTACCCCCACCTAATAAATCAGTAAGACACAAAAGATTAGAAAAATGGAATCAACCTGTTGGACCTATTGGCATTTATAGAGCACCAAACTACTATCACCAGAGCATATATTCTTTTCAAGTACACTTGGAACATTCACCAAGACAGACGATATTCTGCTCTGTAAAACACGTTTTTAAAACATCAAAGAATTGAAGCAACAAATGTGAAATAGAATATTATTTGATAACACATGCATTAAGTTAGAAATTAATAATAAGGATAAACTGATAACATCATTAAATACTAGAAAATTAAACAATATACTTCTAAATTACCCAAGGGTTGAGTTGGAAATTAAAAATGAAGCACAAAATATTTTTAATCAATAATAATGAAAACACAACATATAATAATTTGTATATTGATCAGTGAAAACAGTTGTTAAAGAGAAGTGTAGTTTTAACTCTTAATAAAAAGAAAGATCAGAGAAGACAGTTAAGAACCAAAGACAGAAGAGCACGTGACACTCCAAAAGAATTTAACAAAGAAAACACTTTTTAAATGATCATAGGCTAATAAAAATTTTAAAAGAAAAACAATAGAGAAAATCGACAAAGAGAAACACTGTCTCTTGGACTATAGTAGTAAAACTCATAAATCACTAGCACTGTCACTGAGGGTAAAAATGGAGAAAAGCAAAAAATTCCAACAGCGGAAACAAAAAGGACAACATCACAATAGTTGTTACAAATATTAAAATCAAAATAAGGAAAGATATTGTGAATAAATTTATGTCAATGAATTCAGTAGATCTGATGTAAATAATAAAGTACTTCAAACACACAAATTATCATAGTCCATGTTAGGTAAAGTAAAAAAATAAAAAATTAAAAAAAAAAACCCTTATCTGTAAAAAAAATTTAATTTGCAATCAATCAAAATCTTTCCCATAAAGAAAGGTTAAGTCCAGAGACTTTATGAATGAATTGAAGCATTAATAAAATAATTCCAATTTTATAAAAACTCTCTAAAAATAAAAAAGAAGAAGGACTACATCCTAACTTATTTTATAAGGCCAGCATTATGATTATACCAAAAACCTTAACGAATACCATAAGGAAAAATTTATAATCCCATATTTTCTCAAAAAACATTTAAAAATACCTTTAAGTCCCCAAAATACAAAGTCCTTAAAAATATCAGCAAATCAAACACACCAGTATGTTTTAAAATGAAGTTGTCACAGAATATGATTGATTTAACATTCAAAATATCAATCAGGGTTATGTGCCACATGAACAAAAAAGATCCATCTCAATAGATATAATAAAATAGTTAAGATAAAAGTAACCACTTTTACAATGAAATTCTCAGTAAAGTAGAAATGAAAATGAACTGCCTCAATTAAAAGCATCAACAAAAACCCATCATTCTTAATGGTGAAATTTAAACCCTTTTTGGTCCACCATCTTGAAGAAGGCAGGGGTACCCTTTTTCACTGCTTCTATTTACCACTATCTGGAGAGTCTTAGACAGTGTAATGAGTCAAGAAAAGAAAGGAAGAGGCACTCGGTTGGAAAAATGAAAGATGCAAAACCATCATTATTTACAGATAATGGAATTACGTATTTTAAAACCGCATAAAATCCTCAAAAGAAAAACGATTTGAATTATAATGTGAATTAGTAATGTTGCAGAATACATGGTCAATATACTAGAATCACTTGTACTTCTAAATATAGTAATAAAAAAAGAATATTTAAAAACCACACTTAATTAGCATATAAAAATATCAAATTTCCATATGCAATACTTCTGCAGTGAAAAATCACAAACATTACTGAAATAAACTGAAGATGAAATGGAGAGAGATGTGAGGCTCACTGATCAAAAGATTCAATATTGTTAAGATGTGAATTCTCTCTAAATTGCCTTATAGTTTCAATGCAATTCCTTTCAACATCCCAATAGGACCTTTTGGAGAAAGAGATGTGACCATGCTAAAATTTATAGGGAACTGCAAAAGTTAGAGAAGAACCAAAACAAACTAAAAGAAGAACAAACTGAAAGACACTAAGTTACTGATTTGGACCTACAGCAATTAACACAGTGCATAATTTGCATAAGATAGACAAATAGATAAAACACTAGAGAATAAAAAAAAAGTTCAGAAATAGACCACCCTCCATATAAAGTCATTTTTTTAACCAAGGCACCAAGGCAATTCATAAGGGAAAGGTTTTTTTAATATATGTTGCTGAAAAAATGGGTATCTATATTTTTAAAACTATCTGCTTATTTTTTTTATTCCATAGACATTCATTTGACATGGATCATAGATCTACACATAAAACAGCAAATCACAAAGCTTCCAGAATGCAGAGGAGAGTCTTTTCGTGATTATGGAAGGATAAGCAAAATGTTAATTCCAAAAATTAAAAAAAGTGGTAAGCTAGATTTCCTCAAAATTAAAAATTTCTTCTTATAAAAGTAGCATTAAGAAAATTAATAGAAAAATACTGGCGGTATACTTCTATGCTGAATACACACATATATGTAAATAATGAAAAGATAAAAAGCCCTATGAAAATGGGCAATAGACTTGAACAAACACTTCCCAAAAGATACATAAATGATAAATTAGCCTAAGAAAAGAGGCTTAACAGCCTTAGTTATGCAAATTAAAACCACAGTAGGATACACTTTCTCATTTAGCTGAATGACTAAAATCAAAAAGACTGGCACATATTAGCAAAGAAGGTAGTTATAGGAATTCCCTAACTTCAGAGAAGGGAATGTAAAATAATTCAGTCACTGTGGGTAAATAACAGGAAAGAGTGTGCGTGTGTGTGTGTGTGTGTGTGTGTATGTGTGTGTGTGTGACTGAGCACGTGTGTGTAAGCCTATGACATATACTGGAGAGAAAGAAAAACACACCCAACAAATGACTGGCACACAAAAGTTCATATAATCTGTTTTTATTCTTGTCTCATTTGTATCTTGGGAATGTAATTTACGGAAGTACATGAGTAATGATAAGGAGAGGCTGGTGCCCCGGAAAGATGATATATTATTTACATTTCCCAAGAGAAGGGGACACAGCATGCCACACAGGGACACACAGGGAAGCCCCAAGTTGCCCAAGAAGCAGAAGCAGGAGGGAGAGCAAGGGAAATGATTTAGGCTAGTCTGGGTAACTTCCTACAAACACAGGGGCACAGGGGCTGCCTGAGTTATCTGGAAGATGGCCCTGGCGGAGATTTAGGGCAGGGGAAATCCTGGCTTACTTAGCATGTGAAGGCAGGTTAAAGAGGAGATTCAGAGCATGGGCTCTGGATCACAGGTTAAATGTAAACAATGTTAGTGGGAAGTTTGGTCCTACAATGAGTGGATGCCAAATAGACGAGTAAGAATCTAAGAAAACAATTATTATTTAAACAATAATAACCAAGAGTGAAATATAAACCAAATGTCCATCAGATGAGGGAATAAACAATCTGCCATCTACCCCTTAAGTGAAATAGCTCTTAGCAATTAAAATAAAATTTCAAAAAAGAAACCAAAAGAATTACCAATACATGCAACACCTAGATAAATCTGGAAAATATAATATTAAGCAAAACAGCCAGACTCTTAAGAATATATGCATTATGTTTCTATTTATATGAAGTTTACAAAACTCTACTGTAATAAGAATTAGCAGTGGCTGCCTGGGAGGAGGGGCTGTGGGAGGGTGGAGAGGACGGAATTGACAGGAAAAGCCATGATGGAAACTGCCGGGGGAATGGACACTGCCCATATCTTTCCCATTCGTGGCTACCTGAGTGTAATTCATTGTCAGTATGTACCAATGGTAACGCACAGATCTGTGCATGAGGTTGTATATTCATGATACTTCAATTTTTTTAATGAAAAATGTCTATTCTAGAGAAGATTAGAAGACTATACATTTTGCACATTATTTATCTTCATGTCTATCCTTCATTTAGGGTCCAGTAAGAGACAGTAATTAATCACAGTTGTAACGAGCACAGACTTTTTGCAGATAGTCTGCAAGGGCTTCTAATCCTCAGTCTCGACCCTGGTTCATATCCCACAATGTGTAATTTTTCTTAACCAAGGAATTAATCTCTTCCATTTTTACCTGGAATCCTGGAGGTAACAGAGCATCATTAGATTTAAGGTTTCTGATGGGTCAGTATCCGTAAGTCACAAGCATGGACAGGTGTGAATGAAGCCCCTCTTCTCTGACACGCTGGCGACAGCACAGTGTAGGAAAGGAACCCATTGACCACAGCAAAGCCAATGTTAATAAAAACGCTTACCAAAATCTACACCAAACATGCCACGGGCTGGAAAATTGCAAGCGACATACACTTTCTTTACTTAGATTTTGTATGACACAATACATTTTGTATTTCTTGGTTGCAGCCCTCGTTGTTGTTTGGCGGGCTGGATTTGAACCCGCCAGCTCAGGCGTACGTGGCTGGCGCCTTAGCCCGTTGAGCCACAGATGCCGAGCCCATTTTGAATTTCTTTTTTTACAATAAAGTGTGACACCTTAAATAGCCTTGCTTTTGACACTTTACACAGTTGTTGTAACACAAATAAGATAATATATAGGAAAATGTCATGCCCATTATAATTGTGTTTCTCAAAAGGTCCAAACTGCCACCCTGCGTTTCAATGTGCTCCCTACATCTCTTTGCGTATGATCCTTGCGGCATGTCCATCGAACAGATACGAGGATTACTCACCTTGGGCAGCTGTGGAAACTGACTCTTGGAGAAGTGCCACGCTCCAAGGTGCAAGGCAGACGCCGAGCAGAGCCAGGATTTCAACCTTATCATCAACAACCCCGGCTCTTTTCATCTTCCATCCTGACAGCCTCAGCAAATGAGCAAATCCCTTCGTGACTACGAGATGGTTGTACTAGATCTGGCGTTGTATCTTTACACAGGATCCAAAATCCAGACGGAAGGAAGAGGGCCTGCAGAAGTCTGCTATCAATGGATATTTCAAACCTGTCTTGGCCCACAGTGCTTTCTTTAATTCCTCCAGATTATATTATCACTTGGTATCATTTCAATTCTATTCCGCATTTTTTTCTTTTTGCTATATATTTTTACACTGATGTACAGGATCTGGTCAAGGCTGAAATTCTTTCCTTCCATTATATTTGTTATACAGGATAGACTGAAAATTGGGAAGGATACCACAAGCAGTAACCCTGGTCATGAAGTTTTTAAACTGATAATTGATCAGTGTCAGAATCTATGAAACTGAAGATTAGTACCTTTATTTTTCTTATATATCTATACTGGATCAAAGACTAGTACCTTTAAGTTAGAATGAAAGTCACAAATATTCTTCCTATTCTCATAATGTGTAGACTGTTAAGAGAAGAAGCTACATTTGGAAGGCATTATGAAAAATTTTGCAATGTGAAGTGAGGGGGGTTAACTAACCTTTGATCTGGGCTAGAGATGACATATTGCTTATTTCATAATGCTTAAATAAATGCATAAATACACATTTAAAAAAAAAGAAGAAGGAAGAGGGCATTTCCTCTGCGTCCCTTTCTAATCTAACCAATCAGCTAACTAACACAAGGTGAGTTTGCCCCTTTTATAATTCCCTTTGAAAGGAGGAAAATAGAAATGGCACCTCCAGTTTGAATGAGGTGGCGTAGCTGAGATTTTTTACATGCACAGAGAGACGTTCCATTTAAGGATTCTGATGGGTCAGTATCCATAAGTCACAAGTGTCATATGCAAATGAAGCCAGGCTACAGTGACCAGGAGAATTACAAATTAAGTTGTAAATTCTATGCTGCTTTTATGTATGATCGAAACAAAAGTTGGTGTATCGAATTCTTATCACATTAAATGTTAAAGAATAACTGTGTATAAGCCCAAACTCCATGGATTTTCTGTAAAACAATTGTGAGAATCAAGTCCTTGCACACTGCAGAATTAATCATTTATTGACATTTGTGGGCTTAAATTACATTAGATTACCTATTTTAGAATCAGATTTTGGAGAAATAAAGCACTATAAGCAACTGACCACCTTTTATAGTATAATGAACTGAATTAAATTTGTATTTGACCAAAAATCTCTTATAGAGTAATATTGGTCTTTTGTAGGTCCAAAAACCAAAAAATTAAAGGCTAACATGATCATTAAATATTAAATATATATATATTTTAAGGCACACTGTAAAGTTAAGCTTCAAATTACTTAACTTCACAAAACCTTTTATGTCTATCATCTTAAAATACCAAATGGGCTGTCTTAAAAATCTAATGATTTTTCTATTTCAAATAATAAAGCTAAAAATGTATTTTAATGTTGGATAAATACCGATAAAAAAGATCTATTCATGCCCGTTTAAGACAGCTTTCTCCGCTGTCAAAATGAGCTACACAAGAACAAATGGGAATCGCATTCTACTTTATTTCACCTTTCCACAGAGGCACAGTATGAAATCCTTTTCTTGTAACTTCCTTGTTAAAATTACAATGTATCAAATAGAATACCAACCCACTGGGATAATGGCAAAATTACTGGCTTGGCATTCAGACTTCATTTCCTCAAAGATTTTGGAAGTTGTGACAAGCTGCTAGATGTCTTCAAAGTACAAAGAAAAGCAAAATATCCTTATCTTGGCTGGCACAGGACAAGATAGCAAACAAAGTAGGGTGTGCAGCCTTGGGCAACGATTTCTCTACAGAGATTCTAAACCTGAGCAAACCGCTTATGAAAATATTTGTTGCCCCACAGTGTTACAGGAGGTTTCTAGCTAAACATGTAATGAATACTGATAGAAAAGTCATCAATAAAGTGAGAGAATGTAGGGAACATGCTAATATGTAGACACTTCATTAACTTCTGTACCTGGGTTGAGTATCAGAAACACTCCCCTTTACCTAATAGAACTGATACTCCTTTTTCTGTCTTCCAACCCGCCTTACAATGAGAGAAATGGTATGCAGTTGGAGGCAAAGTTTTTTAGGAAAATAGATCAAGTGACTGCTTGATAATTAGGGTAACCCCGCCACTGAGTTGGAGTGGCGGGGTTCAAATCCCTGAACTGTCTAGCTTTGAGATGAGACCCTGGTTTAGTCACTTCACCTCTGTGAGTTTCAGTTTTCCCAACTAATCACAGGGGTTAATAGTAGTATCCCATGGAACGGCTGCAAGATTCTACAAATTAATATATGCAAGGCACTTGAAAAACGCCAGATAATAACAACTATAAACAGGTTACCTAATAATATTATTAAATTACAAATGAATGAAGCAAATACTCAAGCAAGATACTTTGTGGCACAAGTGCCAAGACATACCAAAAAAAAGGAATACAATTTCTTTTCTCAAATGCTGGGGTATCTGTGGTGTGTGTCTGCCTCCCATCTACTGTTTTGACTCCCCTGCTGAAGTTCCCCGCCCCCTCCAGCTACTCTGACTGTATGTCACTCAAGTGGGGCTTTCCCATTTCTCCCTGTTCTCTCAAAGATCCAAAGATAGCCACATGGCTGAGATCCAGCCAAAAAGAATTCCTTTCAGAATTTGCTATCTGGTAGAAAGAAAAATGATCTCTCTTTCCACAGGGGAATAAAAAAAAGCATTCAAAACACACAAAATTAGACCTGAGGGGAGGAGCGTAGGCAGACAGTGGTGACAAACGAAAACTCAGCTGAGTTCAACACTGGGGCTTGTTTGTTTACAAATACCATGGTTTCCCTTCCCATGCAGACGCTGGATAAGACTACATCCCACTTTGAACACAGGCATGGCCATGAGATTGGTTTTAGCCAGGGAGGTCTGAGCAGAGGTGACTTCTGTTTCTCCTGAGCAGAAGCTTGAAAACACATGAACGATTTACCATGTTCCCCTTTCCCATCATTCCAAGAGTGGAGGCACACATTACCTGGTTGTTTCCATGAAATTGGGTCTCTGTCTAACAAACACAGGTGCGACCTGCCGCTTGTTTTGGAACTGTAGTATGAGGAAGACATAAGCTTTACTTAGATTAAGCCATAGTGATTTCAAAGACTTAGACTCCCTGAGCAATACAAGAGCAAAGAGAGAAAGACAGATACAGGCACAACTATCCCACTGCTAAACTGTGGCTCCTCGCTCTGCCCAGTGGCATCCATCCTGAACTTTTCAATGAAGAAAGCCAATACATTGGGAGGGAGTGGAGGACAGAGGCTTGAGCCAGTGTGACTCAGGTATCTGGCATTTACAACCCAAATCATACTTTCCAATATAGGAAAGCACCGGGTATACACCTGTAGTCCTAACTAGTCCCAGGAGACTGAGGCAGGAGGATTGCTGGAGCCCGGAAGTTTAAGAGGACAGACTCAGTATCTATAGCTCAGTTGAGTAGGACACCAGCCACAGAAACTGAAGTTGGAAGGTTCAAGCCCAGCCCGGACCTGCTAAACGACAACAACTGCAACAAAAAAATATCCGGGGCATTGTGTTAGGCCCCTGTAGTCGTAGCTGCTTGAGAGGCTGAAGCAAGAGAATTGCTTAAGCCCAAGAGTTTGAGGTTGCTACGAGCTGTGAGGCCACAGCACTCCATCAAGGGCGACATAGTGAGACTCTGTCTCAAAAAAAGTACACTTGGCTGTGATCATGCCTGTGAATAGCCAATAAGTTACAGCCAGGGCAAGACCCTGTTATGAAACAAGAATTTGACTTTTTTCAATAACAATAATAAAAGTTGTTTTCAAAAAAAAAAATACAGGAAAGCACATTTAAGTGGAAAAAGCAAGCATATACAACTCTAACACAGATGCCAAATTCCCACGAGTCACTTTGAAGCAGACAATGGGTTAAATTTGTATACTTTGGCCTAGATAAAGAGTTTGAGCAGGAGGAGGAAGGATGAGGACTTTCCTAAGGACAGGAAGGGCAGACACAGGAGTAGGGTTGCCTGGGCTGTGCTCGGAACAGCAGCTCTGGGACCTCATAATGCCTCATACACGGAGGCATTTTACTGACTTGCCGGTTGAGGAACACCAGGGTCTTTAGAGAACACAAGCCTGGGAGGCTAGAGGTCCTGCAATGCGATGACTGTACGGCTTTCAAATGACTTGGTTAAGTGAGAGAGGAAAAAAAAAAACAAAAAAAACTATTTATTGTTATCTGAGCTTACAAATCATTATAGGCTTTCTCTTAATGCATGAAGATGCAACTCCTATGCAAATCAAAGGAAGACTGAATCTGTACTGGTTAGATGTCACCAAGAGTTGTCCACCATACCAGAAATCAGTTCACTAGTTGCAACCACACCTTTCATGGGAATCCATCAACAAGCTGACTCAGTAGTACTGGGCCGCAGCAATAGCCATCACGTTCTCTGGGATACTAAAATTATATACAAATATACCTACTTAGCTATCAATTTAAATGTCAAATACGAATAAAAAGGACTCAAATATTTATTTGACTACTGTCTTATTTCTCTGAAATCCAAGCTTAATCATTACAAGCAGATGCAAGCATTGGCAACCTCATCTTAAATTCTGGCAGAGTCACAGCTAATCATTTACAGATTAAAACAACAGATTATATTACAAATTAATTGCCTAGTATTTCTTTTTTGTATATATATACTTCAGGCCTTGTGGTAGCTTTTAAAGATCACATAAGTTTGTTACATAATCTATTTCATGTCTGTATATAAAGGGGATGTTGCGGAGTATTAATTATGTAGGTGGGGTTTGAGAACCACTGACTCTAAGAAAAGCTAGTAAAACAATAATACTGCTGTGGAAATGTGGAAAGCCTTGAATGCCAAGTTGGCACCATTTTTTCTTTTTTACATTTTCCTGCAAGTAATAGGCAGCTATTACAGTTTTGCAGTGAGAAAGTGGTGTGAAGACAGCTGTGTTCTAAGATAATTCATACGGTATCGTGTAGGGCAATCTGGGGAGAAAAGAACCCTTGAAGGTAGCAGCTGTGGTCACTGTAATGTGATAATAAAAGCCCAAAGGCAGGGAATGGCTGGTAAGATGAGGTAGGGAGGCAGCACAAGGAAGATTTCATCTTGATAAATGTCTGGGCTGGGGAGGTGAGGAAACAATCAATGGTCACTCTAAAATTTCTGAGTTTCTTGACATGGCAAATGGATGGTCCTGAGACAGAAAAAGGGAAGTATAAAGTGAGAAGCCACCATATCTGGGAGAAGGATGAGCTCAGTTTCAGACATACTGAAGTCGAAAGCAAGACATTCCGATGGAAATGGCGAAGGGTGGTTGATAATTTGGGACTCAGCACAAAGAAGACTGGTGACACACGCCGAAGACACAGAAGTGCCAGAGCTTCAGAGAGGACAGACTTCCTAAGAGCAAAAGGAGACAGAAAATAAAAGGCAGTCCCAGCTGGAAAACATCATCGAGCAAGAGAAGAGGGTAAGAGCCAGTCAGCTGGAGCAGCGACTGCAGACACACAAATGAATTCCAGAAGTTCAGTGGTACGGCTGTCACGGGAGGTAATGTGATGAGAAGCATCAGCAGATACCACTGACAGCTTAGAAAGAGCAAGGACCAGGCCTCAACCATGGAACTTGACATTGAGAAGGTACCCGTGACCTTCAGGATTGGAGCTTTGAAGGTGGTCAAGGCAGAAGGCAAACTGGGTGACATCGACACTGAGAGAGGAAAAGAAATGCGGGGGGGGCAGGTGTAGGCCCCCTGCTCCAGAAGCTCAGTGGTAAAAGGGAAGGTCCCGGGAGGAGCCGTCAGGTCACTGGTTACTGGTTGCAAGATAGAATATGATGGGAAATGTCGATTCATGTAGACACAACAACTGTAAAACGAAACATCTAGAAAAAAATCACTTGGCAAAATCAGTCTCTCTCTCTCTCTCTCTCTCTCTCTCTCTCTGTGTCTCACACACACACACACACACACACACACACACACACACATACAAAACAGCCATTAATTCTTACCTTAAGAAATCAAAGAAAGGCTCGGTGCCTGTAGCTCACCGGCTAGGGTGCCGGCTACATATACCGGGCCTGGTGAGTTCAAACCTGGCCCAGGCCTGCCAAACAACAATGACAACTGCAACAACAACAACAACAAAAATAGCTGGGCGTTGTGGCAAGCACCTGTAGTCCCAGCTACGTGGGAGGCCGAGGCACAAGAATTGCTTAAGCCCAAGAGTTTGAGATTGCTGTGATGCCACGACACTCTACCGAGGGTGACATAATGAGACTCTGTCTCAAAAAGAATAAAAAAAGAAAAATCAAAGAAAGTAACACAAACACTTTCTCTAATCCCTCAAGCTTTAGGAAGTGGCTGTCCTATGTGGCCTGGCTGTGAGACTAAAGTTCTCGGTCACTATTTTCCTGAAGGAAAATGAAGGTCTAACTTAGAATCTTAATAGAAATTTCCTTCACAGGTATTGATTGTGGGGCACATATAACTGAAGATTAAACTCCATTGTTCTTTCTCAATTTATTTTTTTTTAACTTTAAACAAAACCTTGGATTTTTTTTGTGTCTCATTGATTATAAATTCTTTCTAGAAAATCTCATTTGGGGCAAGTTCACACAATGAAAATAAGTGAAATTTACCAAGCCAACAATTGTTACCTTAATTACTTCATAAAAGCAGCAGCTATTGAGTGCCCAGTATGTTCTGAGCATGAATAAAGCTTTAAAATAAATTCAGCTTTGTAAAATGTAAATGAATATGCAAATCAACTCAATATTTTAATTTATATATTATTGGATGCTGACTTTTTGTTTTGTTGTGATTTCAGAGGATGCCACACAAATTCTGACTTGGAAATTAACTGAGAGTTTTATAGCTTGGCAAATTTGTTTTCACTTTAGAACAATTTATGACAAGGAGTCTATAATGCATTGTGGCTAATTAATGACTTTTTTGTGGTTTGACATACATAATACATTAGCTTTGTGACAGTTTCATCTCAGAGGCTCCTGAATCAACTCTCTCTCTAAAATTTCAAGGCATGTCAGTGGCTGAAAGAATAGAAATTCCATTTTCTCTTTTGTTTCAGAACAACTTCCGCTATAAAAGTAATTTGCTTATAAACATCAAAGAACAATGGACAGATGCAGAAGGTTGAAGGGAGAGTTTTACATGTGACTTTACTTTCAAAAAATATAACATAAGAGGCCAGAATTCTTTTTTTTGAGACAGAGCCTCAAGCTATCACCCTGGGTAGAGTGCCGTGACATCACAGCTCACAGCAACCTCCAACTCCAGTGCTCAAGCTATTCTCCTGCCTCTGCCTCCCAAGTAACTGGAACTACAGGCACCCACCACAATGCCTGGCTATTTTTTTGGTTGCAGCCATCATTGTTGTTTGGTGGACCCAGGCTGGATTCAAACCCACCAGCTCAGGTGTATGTGGCTGGCGCCTTAGCTGCTGGAGCCACAGGTGTCCAGCCAAGGCCAGAATTTTTAATGGCACTATTAATAAGTTACCTAATAACATAATGTTTGCATGGTCACAAGGAGGGAAATGGTGTTAATGTGAAAAATATATTATTTCCCTGGCAGTACAATAAATCATTGCAAATAATAATCAAGTGCCTCTGAACCAGAAACTGTTATTTTTTAAGTTCAAGAGTCATGACAACTTCATTGCATAGATGAGGAAACTGAAGCTCACTAAGTTTAACTTTCCAAGGCTAGACAGTTAGCAGGGTGAAATTATATAAAAACCTTACCTGAGGTCTATGTTCTGGTTGGAGCTGTCCTAAGCATGGGGTCAATATTAGCTGCTGCTCCTACGTGTATCATTTCAGAATCAGCTGAGAATCAGCTGAGAGGAAACCCACCCTGGCAAGGAGGGATGGTTCACTGACTTGGAAATTCTAACCCCAGAGAAATATCAAATATGTATCTCTTCTCCTCAGACCCTCCCACCTCCAAGTCAAAGGAGATTGGAGTAAACTGGAGCAAAGGGACAATCCAGTCTCTGGAGGTGGGAAAAATGATGGGACCCTGAGTGAAGAACAAGGAGGAAATAAAGCACCTCCGGTAGGTTGCAGACAGGGCCTGGACCTCCACGGGGAGCGTTCTGTTCTCTGAACCACATGCCCCATGAGGAGAGGGAGAGGAGCTGAGAAACAGGCATACTCTGAACGGGTTGTAAGTATCACGTCCGCTAATGCCACGCGGGTTTGCCAGGCTGTGGGCTTGTTCGCTAAAGAATGATTTCAACAGTCCCCTGCACTGTTAAACACACAGGAGTGGGGTTAAATATTCAAAACTGTATTTCCTATTTCAAAAAACTAGTAAACAATGTCTACCAAAAAAAAATAAAACCATAATGTACTACCAAAATTAAAATCAGCAGGTCCCTCCTCTGAGCAAATCAATGCATGTAAAATCAAAGAGTGAAATAGTCTTGCCCATAAAGGGTCCTTGAAGCTGAAGATGGTGTGATTCTGTCGTTACAGGACAGAGCTACTTATAAGGTGGAGGCTCAACATCTTCAACACGTCATCTGCGTGTGCTGTAAGGGCAGCAGCTGACCTGGGAATAAGCCCTTTACCTTTACCTTGGAGTGAAGTGTGAATGACACTGCCCAGAAATTCCACTGGATCCCTCCCCGTCCTCCTAAGGATACTCAGAGGAGAAGCAGGCAACTTAAACACACCATCAATTCCATTTACATAAAATTTTGAGGCTAGGAATTAATGAGAAGGGTGAGGGAGGCTCCATTCACTCCCCATCAGTTCACAAGTCTGACATCAACAACAAAAAAAACTGCCAATGCATAGTGATTACACACAAGCTTCTCCAAATCAGACTTAAACTAAGTCCTGAAACAGACAAACATAACTTTATAATCATTTCAGGAAGAAAGAGTGCATCACTGTCCTTAGCATAATGATTTCATTATATATATATGAACCTCTTCAGACAATTTAATACATGGGAAAAATCTCTACACTCAAAGCAAAAATCTTTCTAGAACTACATTTTATCAAGCAGATTTTTTTTTATGAATAAGGAGTAACCCAGACTTTGTTCCTCCTAGCTGCAGAACTGTGGCTTTGTGAAATGGAATTTACAATTACTAAAAAGAAAACAGCCCCAAATCCCACAACTCCTTTCACTTAATTATTCATGATATCGATCAGCACATTTATTTTTAAAAACAGATGAAGTTAGAGCAGCACTCACATAGGAAAAAAAAAAAAAACTTCTTGCTAACTTGCATTACTGAGACTGGGGAATAACTTCTTCAGGGGTTTGTACTTTGCATATGGAAATTTTTAAGTCAATCAAACATCATCACAACATTATTAAAGCAAGCTAACAACGCTAAAAGCCATCTTCACAGCTGACACTTTTCATACTAATTCCCTCATCAAGATTGATTTCTGTTTATTGTTCTTAATCATAAAAATTAGATAACTCCAGCGATACTAAAAATAAATGCAAAAATAATGAAAAAATACTATGGATAAGTCATTTAGGAGTTTTTAAAATTACTTCAACTTTCACAAGTCATGTTCACTTTCAAGAAATCACAAGGCATCAGATGTAAGTGAATATACTTGCGACTATTTATACCAATTAAGGGTATCTTGCAAACTTCTAGAAGAAAGATGAGAAAATATGTGAGTAGTTCTCTCAAAGTGAAAGATTGGCAAGATGACATCCAATAATTTCTTTTAATACTGTTTCTCTCCATCAACATCTCTCCAGCCAAGTGACATGCTTTGAACAAGACAAGGTAGGAGAGGTGATGCGCTGCTAGTCCCAGGCCAAGGCCTTGAGAGGCCTTACCACTTCCACTCTCCTTCTCTTAGAATGTAAAAGAAAGGAAAGCAAACCTGGATTACTAAATAATGACAAGTGGGAGGCAGCAAGTCATCTAGCTCCCGCCCACTCCACCTTCCTCAGTGGAGACACCAACCATGTGAGTGAAGGCATCTTGGATTCTCCAGCACCAATCAAGCCACCCCAGCCAACATCACATGGATCAAAGATGAGATGTCTTAGGCTGGGCACAGTGGCTCATGCATGTAATCCTAGCACTCTGGGAGGCCGAGGTGGGAGGATTACTTGAGCTCAAGAGTTCAACACCAGCCTGAGCAAGAGTGAGACCCTATCTCTACCCAAAATAGAAAAAAATAGCTGAGCACTGTGGCTGGTGCCTGTAGCCCCAGCTATTCAGGAGGGTGAGGCAAGAGGATCACTTGAATCCAGGCATTTGAGGTTGCTGTGAGCTAGGCTGACACCACAGAACTCTAACCTGGGTCAAGAATGAGACTATGTCTCAAAAAAAAAAAAAAAAAAGGATGAGATGTCTTTGAAAAGTTCTACTCAAATTCTGAACTCCATACCGAATTGTAAAAGAAAACCAAAGAAGAATATTTTGAACCACTACACCTTGGAATAGTTTGTTATGCAGCAATTGATGACCAATGCATTTACAACTGAATTCAGTGCAATGTGATTTCTGTAGTTATGCTATATCCCGTAAGAGAGTAAGCAGTGCATACTAATTTTGTCAAAGAATCAGTGACCAAATACTTCCTGAGGCAACTACCATACCAAGTGAAAATTCATTGTGGTGATATCAAACATTTAATGTGATCTTAAGTATGATTATTCATAAAATATGTATAGAATGCCTCATAAGGTCTGAATAGCATGCTGAAACATGCTACTATAACTGCAGTTATAGTATATTAAACAGCACTGAGTGGTCAGCACTCAGAGGAATTTTACAGTTTAGACGGGTATACAGGCAAGTAAAAGGCAATTTTAATATAACAGCTGTCACAAAGAAGAGTTAAAATGTACATGTAGAAATATTCCAAAAATCTATAAATAAGTGTGTTGAAGCAATATGATAAGCACCGTAGGAAGGGTAGCTACATTGCTCATATGCTGTAAGGATTAAACAGCCGAACACGTAACACAGAATTAATCCACATTAAATGATGCTAAAATATCTAAACTAGATGAAGGGTTACAAAAATTCAAGCAAGGATTGAGCATGTGTGGTTTGTAGGTTATTTGTGGATGTCACTTAATTTGTGCAATATTTTGGAACCTATTCTATGCTAGGCCCTGGGGCACAGGGGTAGCTAAGAAATACAAGTTTCTTGCCCATGTATTGCTCAATTTGGAAAACAGACATTAAATAAGAGGAATGGTGACAAAGAAATGTAGAGAAAAAGAATGTCATCTGCTCAAAGAAGTGCCATTTAATTTGCAACTCTTAAGATAAGGAGGAATAATCCAAGTAACGGCTGCTAGGTAAGTGTGAATGTGTGAATGCAGGCATGGTGGAGTCGGGTCACATCATATGCAAAGGCATGTCCAGGAAAGTGAAGACACCCGCTACTATTAATAACCAGGGAAAAGAGAACAAGTTCCCCATGATAAAGCCAGAGAGAGCAACAGGGCTAAAATCATAAAGGCTTTATGAGCTATTATAACAAATTTAGACATTCCCCGAAGGTCAATGAAATTCCCTGAAGTTCTGTAAGGACTTAAGCAGTTGCAATATGTAAATATAATCAAAACCCTCAGGAATGGATACCGGAGACAGGAGAAACCAGACCGGAGGCTTTTTGCAATAAATGAGACAAATGATGATGGTGGTTTAGATGAAGATACTGGAACTAAAGGAGGAAAGAACTGGGCAGCTTCAAGAGACATTTCAGATGCAGGCAAGAGATGATTGCTAACTCCATGTGAGCAACGGATTTAATGCTGGTGCCTTTGTCTGGTTAGAGTAGGGGAGGTATACAGAACACTAGTAGAGAAGGACCATTGGCAAGGACGTTGTCAGAGTCATTTCATTAACACACCACGCTGAGGCTGACGGGCTGTGGAATGTGCAAGCAGATGTGGTATATTGCTCAGCATAAGCCAGGTTATGCTGTAGTTACCAACAATGTGAAGAACTCCGTTACTGCAGACCATGAAGTTCCTCTCATGGTCATGGCCACTGCAGAGTCTGCTCATGGCAGTCACTCAGGGCCCAGGTTCACAAAAGCTCCATCTCAACATGGCCATTTACAGCCACAGACTCAGACACAGACGTAAGAAACCATGTACTGGCTGCCAAAGCCCCTATAGGAAGTGACTTAAATGTAAAATGTTCATTTAGCTCTGGCCAAAGCAAGTCACTTCTTTTTTTTTTGAGACAGAGCCTCAAGCTGTCACCCTGGATAGAGTGCTGTGGCATCACAGCTCACAGCAACCTCCAATTCCTGGGCTCAAGTGAGTCTCTTGCCTCTGCCTCCCAAGTAGCAGGGACTACAGCTGCCCGCCAC